>JAJOOR010022673.1:0-12808 GCA_036250505.1 Solanum acaule | reverse complement strand
ACATATAGTTCATCAAAGCACAAAGGTAACACATCAACAAAGCATAGTCTCCAAACATAGTCATAATGCATATATCACTCATTACAAGACATAATACTTATGCATAGTCAATACCAAGGTCATTGCATCATAATAGAGTAATCACATAAGTAACCCTAGGTTCTACTTGTGCAATGCATAGGTAGGGTCCATAGTCCTACTTACAATAAGTATTACCTTTGGATCACCATGCTATACTTATCATACATTAGTCTTATCCATAGATCATATACATAGTAAGGTGACATTCACAAACATTAGTTCATATCAAGAAAAGTCAATCATTAACATAGTACAATTAAAGCATGCATTACTCATAATCATCATAATAAGATAGAACAACACCCTTAAGGCATAGTTCATACAACATGCTCATATCATACATCTTAGTCATAATTCAAATAGTCCATATCATATATCTTAGTCATAATTTAAATAGTCCATATCATAGGTAAATCATCTTCATAATGATTATACATAAGATAGATTCAACATACATAAGTCATAATCATCATAATCATAAGAGAACACTACTACAACCATTCCTTAGGATCCCACAAGTGCAATGTGCAAGAGAAGTCCCATACCCTCCCTTACACTATGTAGAAACCCTTAAGTATAACTGACATAGACCATGAGAGCTACATGGAATCCAGTGTTCTACTCCCACAACGAAAAGAGAGGGTTAACACTTACCTAAGGTGTAACCATTCGTACATAGCTATCTAGGTGGATCCACTAAGCTAGGTGGGCACATAGTTAAGGGTCAAGGAGATTTCTTCTAGAAACCCTAACTTACTAAACGTGGGGGTTTCCATCTCATGAGACAAGAATATACCGTGGGTAATCTGGAGTTGCTAAGCGTGAGGAAACCCATGTAGGTAGCCGGACTTACTAAACGTGCGACCCCCATCTCATTTACATGCCCTTTTGGTGCTAAGCATCTAATTCCCTTTTGTAATCATCTTTAGTCATCACATAAGTTCACATTTGCCTTTACTAGACTTTTATGTAGACATCTTACCATAATAGCTCATATGTGCTCATAAGTGAAAATAATCCTTTCACTTTAGAAACACTTAGCAAGTGAGTAAACCATCCACTTTACATTACATTATAATCATGAGAACTACCTTTCAATCATATAACAATCATACCATAATATACATACATACATACATCCTAGCATCCATAGTCATATCTTCATGGTCATGTACATTTCATGCATAATAGTATGTAAAGGTGCATATGAGAATTAGCCTTTCAATTGACACCATAGACATATCATATTCATATTTATGCATGGAGTGTGTGTGTGCATAATTGTCCTCACAACGGCATAACAACAACAACATTAACATCGTAGACACCTCCCTTGTCAAGAGGGGGTCATAACATATACATAATATCCCGACTCATGCACAATTCACATATATTGCATTTAAGGATCTTAGATCATGTAAGTCACATATCTAATATTCATCATTCAAGTACATCATTCATGGCATGTATCATTTGGGGATTATGTGGGTAGGGTCCTTCCACAAGAGAACCTCATAAAATTCAACATATAGAACATACCATGTTCATAACATCTCATTCATATTCATAATGTATCATACTTAGTCATATCTAGGGTTGTAGGGAAGAGGGACCTTGTCTCAACACTACAATTCATACTAACAAGTAAGCACCTCCACCATAAGTGGATCAAACCAGTCATTCAAAGGATATATAATAAGTAAACATCTCCCCCACAAGTGGATCAACAATTCAATAGAAGGCTACTTACCAATTGAAAACCTTCATTCATAGCCATCAAGGCTTTCTTCAAGATTCAACCCTATTTTCTTGATATTCATACATCATATAGGATAACCTCATAATACAATAATGAATTTCATACTAACATACTAGATTCTCATCATAACATGCTCAATTACCAACTAGGGTTAGAGGGAAGAAGGAACCATCATCCAACTTCATCATACATGAATTAAGCAAGTACATTCAACAATACATAGAGAATCACATTGATATCATCTCCTCATAGCCTTCAAGGCCCCATTCAAGATTTAACCCTAATTCCATAGTAATCATACATAATTTAGGGTAATATCATCATACAAACATGAATTACATAGCATCACATTCAATTCATAACCTTCAATCACTATTCAACACAAACTAGTGTTAGAATTGGAGAAAGAAGGGGAAACATGGGTCTCATGGGGGATTCTTCAAAAATCATCAACACTACATGAATTCATCCATAATTGTTCATATATCATCAATCAAAATCAGTTTATATCAACAATTCCACATTTAGAAAGAAGACCCACGTTTTTTGATTGAAATCTACAATTTGGGGAACTTTGAAAACCATGTTCGGAAGGACCTCTTAGGGAAAGGGATCCCTAGAGTGAAGAGCAACCATACCTTAGTTAAACCCTATGAATTTCGTGTGAAACCTCCCATCTACAAGCCCTTGGTAAGCTCCTTCAAAGTTCTTTCATGGAGTCTTGAGTTAAGAGAGTTTTGAGAGAGAGAGGGTTTTGAATTTAGGAGAATGACTTTAAAATTAGACTTAAAACCTTATATATTGATCATATAAACCATTTAAAATCAAC
This sequence comes from Solanum acaule, assembly GCA_036250505.1. Taxonomy (NCBI): domain Eukaryota; kingdom Viridiplantae; phylum Streptophyta; class Magnoliopsida; order Solanales; family Solanaceae; genus Solanum; species Solanum acaule. The sequence goes on along the minus strand of JAJOOR010022673.1, from coordinate 10,139 downwards.
CCCACATAATAAACAATTAAAACGAAATTACTTAAAAACCCCTCACTTGGGCAGCCCCTCCAGGGACCACGCCCACTTGGACGGGTCGTGAAAGTTACCATGGCCTGTGGTGGTGCTTGTGCTCCCTTGACCAGTGGGCCTCTCCACCATGTCAAGCCCTCAAGGACCCAAGCATCTTCACGGATGCTCCCACGATCCGTGGTGCACACCACGAGTCGTGGTGGAGCTCGTGAAGATGAGGCAGCACCTAGGCAAAGTTGCCTTGCCTCCCTTGAGACCAAGTGATCTTCACGCCAAGTATACATACAGTATAGGGCACCACGGGTCGTGGTTGTGCCCGTGGTCTTAGGGGCAGTGGGCAGCCAACTTGGCAAAGCCTTGGCTTTTTGGCTAAGGCTTGCCCCTTTTGGCTTGGCTCCTTGTCTAGCACCCTCAACTAACCTAGAGTAGGTCCCAAAGCATGGAGTCTAAACGTGCCTTGACGTTGACTCACTAAAGTCACCAAACTAGCTTCAATAGCCATTCTTCATCATTTCAACATGTTTCCAACCATAAACTAACATGTGAGGCTCTAGGTCAACCTACTAGATTCAGTCAAGCCTTAGCTAGGTCTTACTAGTTTCATACGGGGCGTTACAACTTACTTATACATTGGAAGTGTGGTTATAAAGTACATAAATATAGTTATATATGTATGCTTTTTGGGCAGCCATCTATTTGTTTGGGCAGCCCCTTTTGGTGACATCTGTCCATGTGACAAGGATAACTTTTGTAGCTATATATCTTTACACCTCCTTTGATTGAATTCGTTTTCCCTCAAGTCTAAGAACATTATAACATTAGCTAAACAGTTGTTCTTCAAAATCAAGAGAAAAACTAAGTCCTTCTGGCTGGAATCCGACACACACACTTCCCTTTGGTAAGTGACGAAATCTGCTTCTAAGCTGGGTAGTGTTTGGTATTTTATGTATATCTCATTCAAAAGAACTTAGTTTACAGTGAATAAATATGTTTTGGAAAGCTAATTCGTAGACCTACAACTCTTCTGTTTATGTAAAATTCTAATTTAGCTGTTATGCATACTAAATAAGGAACGCAACATATGACAAGTTCTGTCCAGATTCTGGAATTAGAAATCCTGTACGTTCAACTGTTAGTGTTTTGATTGTATCTTTTTGTACACAGCGTATTTTGCGGTGATTCTTGATTATTTGCAAGATTAAGAGATGTACCTACATCTTTTGTGAAGGATATAAATTCCATTTTGGCCGTTTTCTGTTTCAAATCTAAGTTACAACATGTAGTGCATTTATTGGGCAGAATATCTGTTTTGGGAGTATAGTCGTATTTGTACAGGCTAGGCTTACGTGTGATGATAACCCTGTATTACGCTATCATTATTGAGCTACTAGAAATTAAATAAGTTATTGAATTCATTTTTTAAGGTTGTATATCCTCATGTACGAGTTGAAGACTTTGATACGCTGGTTGGTCTCTGATTTGAACTCGTGAAGTTGTGTTGGACTGTTTTTGTGCTAAAGAACTGAGGTTTGTGTATAAAATTATACTTGTACTCTTTTTACCTGCTGGTATATCTGAAAGTTTACTTTGGTACCATGGTTATCTCTTGTCACTTTGCATTGTCGTATTGGTATTCTTTAATACATTAAAGACGCTTGTGTAACTCATCCACTTGTACGGATTGTTTGATCACGTGGCACTATTGTTGGGACCTTGTCCTTCTTGTGGCTGTGACTTTGTCATTCTTGGCATGCCTCTTGATTCAGATCATTTACCATCTTGACTCTGAATTTTTAGTCCGTCTTAAGAATGGAAGTTGTCCATTTTAAGTATGAACTAGAAAGAAATTTTTAATATGGTTCTTGGTTCTCTTGATTATTGGGTTTTGACCCTTCTTGATACCTGTCTATGATTGGTGTGACGACATGATGTATATATTGGGCGAGCCTTGTTGTTGAATCTCTTGGAAAACTATACTATGAGCGTTCTTGACATTTGGATCTTTAAATATAGAACTTGATAGTTTTTATATGTTGTTTACTTGATTTATTTATTATGTTCAATTATGTTGCCCTTGACTTGAGAATGATAACTTGCTGAAATTGAGGGCTCCAAACCTATAGTTTTTACACCACTAAGCTATATGCTTAACGATAGTTGTTTCTATCGTAGGGAATGTTCGAGAGGATGCTTGAAGTTGGCCATTGAAGATGGAGATTTTGAAAGCTTTAAGGAAGATCACATTTGCATATAGGCATATATATTTTGTATAAACCTTGGGACTTGTACATGATCAATGTGTTGTATATTTACATGAGAATTTGAGGGCTGATTTGGTCATGTCACCATGGGTTGTAATATAAGTATCACTATACATTTTTATCTTTTTGGGGTGTGTAAACCCAAGGCTTGTAATATACTAAAATTACTATTTATTTCAAATGTTTGTGTGAAGCATGAGCAGGCTGATTTTGGTACTCGGAAGCTTGTAATATTCTTATTATTTCATCCTTTAGTGTAAGGATAATATATACATGAAAAGCTCGTCGTTTATTTTCTTAAATTACTTTTCGGAGGTCATTACGAAACTAATCCCTCTACTAGATTATAATCAGTATGCTCTCGTTAATCGCCTATTGAATGTCGCCAGTATAAGTTAGGTCTCTTTAAAAAGGGTTGCTACAGAGTTACTAGAACCTTTTTGGGTATCTACCCCGGTTAGTGACTAGGTAGTGGTAAAAAGAGTCTATAAGAGTTGTCCCATTTCTTTGTCTCATAAAGTCACTTTGGTTGATTTGGTAGAATTAGACATGCTTGATTTTGATGTAATTTTTGGCATGGATTGGTTGTATGCATGTTATGCTTCAATAGATTGTAGGACCCGTGTGGTCAAATTTCAATTTCCAAAAGAGCTAATTTTAGAGTGGAAAGGGGGGGATTCTATTCCTAGAGGTCAACTTGTTTCATGTATAAAACCTAGAAAAATGATCTCCAAGGGGTACATATATCATAAAGTTAGGGTTATGGATGTTGAGTCCAAGGTCCCTTCTTTAGAGTCGGTCCCCGTGATGAGTGAGTTTTCGGATGTCTTTTCTGATGACTTGCCCAGCATTCCTCCCGAACGGGAAATAGACTTTGGCATTGATCTTGTTCCGGATACACAACCCATATCTGTCCCTCCCTATAGAATGGCTCCGGCCGAATCAAAAGAGTTGAAGGAGCAACTCAAGGACTTGTTAGACAAGGGTTTTATTCAACCAAGCATCTCTCCATGGGGTGCTCCGATATTGTTCGTAAAGAAGAAAGATGGGTCCCTTAGGATGTGTATTGATTAATGCCAATTGAACTAGGTCACTATAAAGAATAAGTATCCACTTCCTAGGATTGACGATTTGTTTGATCAACTCCAAGGGGCTACCTTTTTCTCCAAAATAGATCTTCGTTCGAGTTACCATTAACTAAGGGTAAGAGGATGTGATATTCCCAAGACGGCCTTTAGAACCCGGTACGGTCACTAGGAATTTGTGGTTATGTCTTTTGGGTTAACAAATGCCCCGGCGGCATTAATGGACCTAATGAATAGGGTATTTAGGCAATATCTTGATTCATTTGTGATAGTCTTTATTGACGATATTTTTATCTATTCAAGAAGCGAGGGTGAACATATGGATCAGTTGACGATTGTATTGCAAGTTCATAAAGACCACTAATTGTATGCAAAGTTTAGCAAGTGTGAGTTTTTGCTAAGATCAATTCCCTTCCTTGGTCATATTGTGTCAGGTATGGGTATTGAGGTAGATCCTAAGAACACGGATGTGGTCAAGAGTTGTCCTAGACCTCTATCTCCTACCGATATTAGAAGCTTCTTGGGTTTGGCCGGTTACTATATGAGGTTTGTTGAGGGATTTTCCTCTATTGCTTCTCCAATGATGGCTTTGACTCAAAAGAAAGCTAAGTTTGTGTGGTCGGAGGCCCGGTGTTGACCTTACCAGAGGGTACCAATGGGTTTTTCGTATATTGTGACACTTCTCGAGTGGATTTGGGATGTGTCCTTATCCAATGTTGTAAAATGATTACATATGCTTCAACGCAACTCAAGGTCCATGAGAATAATTATTTGACTCATGACCTTGAATTAGCTGTGGTTGTGTTTGCTTTGAAAATATGGTGACATTACTTATATGGGGGTCCATGTAGATGTATTCACCGATCACAAGAGTCTTCAATATGTGTTCAGCAAAAACAACTTGAATCTCCGACAAAGAAGGTGGTTAGAACGTTTAAGGGATTATGACATAAGTGTCCTTTACCACCCCGGCAAAGCTAATGTAGTTGCGGATGCCCCAAGTAGATTGTCCATGGGTAGTATGGCTCATGTAGAAGATGAGAAGAAGGAATTGGTTCGTGATGTGCATAGGTTGGCCCGGTTAGGTATCCAACTAATGGATTCCACCAAGGGTGGATTCATGGTCCATCATAGTTCTGAATCATCCTTTGTGGTTGATGTGGAGTCTAAACAACATCTTGATCCTATATTAATGGAGTTGAAAGAATTGGTTCTCAATAAGTCTGTTGAGGCTTTCTTTGAAGGGGAGATGCGGTACTTAGGCACCAAGGTAGATTATATGTTTCGGATGTTGATGGCTTAAGAGAGCAAATTTTAGAAAAGGCTCATGGTTCACGGTATTCTATTCATCCGGGAGCCATGAAGATATATCGTGACCTACGGGAAGTCTATTGGTGGAATGGTATGAAGAAGGATATAGTGAGCTTTGTAGCCAAGTGTCCGAATTGCCAACAAGTTAAGGCCGAGCATCAAAAGCCCAGAGGATTGTCCCAAGATATAGATATTGCCACTTGGAAATGGGAGGATGTGAATATGGATTTTATTGTGGGGTTTCGTCGTACTCGAAGGCAACATGATTCTATTTGGGTCATTGTTTATAGAATGACAAAGTCCGCCCACTTTATTCCCATCAAGACTTCATTTTCGGCGGAAGACTATGCCAAGTTGTACATCAATGAGATAGTGAAGTTGCATGGGGTCCCCTCATCTATCATTTCGGATCGGGGTACTCAATTCACTTCACATTTTTTGAAGGCATTCCATAAAGGACTTGGTACCAATTTTAAACTTAGTACCGCTTTCCACCCTCAAACGGATGGTCAAGCAGAACACACCATTCAAACCTTAGAGGACATGTTGAGGGCATGTGTAATAGATTTCAAAGGTAGTTGGGATGACCATCTCCCATTGATTGAGTTTGCCTACAACAATAGTTACCACTCAAGCGTTGCCATGGCTCCGTTTGAAGCCCTTTATGGTAGAAGGTGTAGATCTTTGGTTGGTTGGTTTGAAGTAGGTGAATTTGCTCTAGTTGGTCCCGAACTAGTTTATGAGGCCACTAAAAATGTTCGACTCATTAGAGAGAGGTTGAAGACGGCCTAATGTCGGAAAAAGTCATATGCCGATGTTAGAAAGAGGGATCTTGAATTTGAGGTTGGTGATTGGGTCAGCTTAAAAATCTCCCCTATGAAAGGTGTGATGAGGTTTGGTAAGAAGGGGAAACTTAGTCCCCGATATGTGGACCCATACCAAATCTTAAAACGTGTTGGGAAAGTTGCCTATGAATTAGACTTGCCCAATAAATTGGCTCTGGTTCACCCGGTATTTCATGTTTCTATGCTTAAGAAGTGCATTGGTGATCTGGTATCCATTCTTCCTTTAGAAGGTTTAGGAGTTGATGAGAGTCTTTCCTATGAGGAAGTCCAGGTGGAAATTTTGGACCGGCAAGTTAAGAGGTTGAGAAACAAAGAGGTAGTTTCCGTTAAAGTCTTATGGAGAAATCACTTAGTTGAGGGTGCTACATGGGAGGCCGATGCCGACATGAAGTCCCGCTATCCTCATGTTCTTCCTTCTACACCTATCCAAAATTGAGGTAAGTAGTTTTCTTGAGTTGGTGTTTTGGAAGTGATATGTGTTATGAGTTCTCTTTATGATTTCCTTATGTTGTGCATGTTCTTGTGAGAATTCATGTTTAGAATATCTTGAGTTTTTATGATTTATATGTCCCTCATATTAATTTGTATCTTATTATGATGATTGCATATTTGGCTTCATGAGGTGAATTGATGGACATGCTTAGTTATGTTTTGATGATATGGCATATTAGCTCTTTATTGTTGCGTTGAGCTTGTTTGAGTGGGAGAAGGTAGTTCCTCCTAAAATAATATGAAATGATGACTTATGTGCTTATTGGGTTGTGGATGTAGTTCCTACTTCCTTGTGATTGCATTGTCTATGTCTTGATATGGAGTTGATGTTTCCTCCTATAAGATGTGCATTTTGTTATGTTGCATGCATTATGGGCTGCTTGTCTTGAGTCTTTAATTCCATAGGGTGTCTAAATCGTCATTTGAAGATAATGTAACATCTCTGAAAAATTGTAGGTTAACTTAGAGCTAAATGTGAGGATTGGTGAAACTTTCTGGAGATGTTTAGACTAAACTAAAGCTAAAACAAAGGAGGTAAACATCTAGGATGAAGGTAAGGACCTAAACTACCAAGAGAGAGTGAAGGAGAACCTGTTTTTCTTTGGACCTAGTTTGCAATTGGGCAGCATGATCGCCCAAATGACTTGACAATGCGCCAAAGTGCACTTAGGGTCGCCTAGTGGTCTGTCCCCTTGGCCTAGGTTTTGGGAAAAAGGGCGAGTCAGGTCATGGGTCACCGATTGGGTTGGCAATTCGCCTAACAGACCACCCCATAGCCTAATGAGCTGCCCATTTTGGGAGCCTACTAGAAATTTAGGCGAGTCGCCTAGTGCCCTTGTCGAGCCAGAAGGGCCAAAGGAAGGGTCTTTAAGTAATCTCTCCAAAAATTAAACCAATACTTTCCCACTCTTTTCCTAACAAGTATATATACCATTTAAGGTCAAAATTCTTCCAATTTAGTTACTCCCACTTATTAAAAGAAGAAACCCAAGAACATCATCTTTCTCTCATTATTTCTCTCAATAGACTCAAGAAGAAGAAGAAGCCATTGGAGCTAGGGTTGCTATATTTTCAAGGTTCCTCCCCAAGGTTCTAGGAGATTCTTAATTGAGGTATGGATTATTTTCATCCTTGGGTAGCTATCACCCAAGGAGCCCCTTCAAAATATGTTTTCAAGACTCCAATTCCCCTAATACCTAGGGTTTTCAATTCATGTCATGGGTCTCCTTCCAAAACGATTTGAATTGTTTAATTGTGGTTTGTTATGTTTAATTAAGATGATTTATGATTGAAATAATGGAGTATTGTTGGATTTATATGAAAGTCTCCCATGGACCCGTGATTTTCCCTTCTTCCTAAATTGTGAACTATGTATGGCTTGATTGATGATGAGAGCTTGACAATTGATTATGTTTATGTTCATTATGTTGTTGAATCATGAAATTCCCCTATATAGTGTTGTAATTCTAGAAGTTAGGGTTGATCTTGATTCATGGCCTTGAAGGGCATATTGTTAGGGTTTATATATGTTGATGAAAATTGTATATGAGTTCATGATTTACTTAGATAATGATTATCCTATGACTTGTGTAAGTGTGGTACTAATGTAAGATCCTTCTTCCCTATACCCTTACACTTGATTATGCATGAAGTATGTATGTATGTTTATGATAAGCTTGTTGTGCGGTTTAAAAGGCCATGCTCATGAACACACTATTGGTGAAAAGTGCAAGGTTTACTTACATGTTGGTGGTTCAAAGGGGTGAAAGGACATTCTCACCAAATGAATCTTTGAGCTCTTATGATATTATGTTGTCTTGAATGCCTAGTGCATTCTCTTACGAATATGAATCTAAGTAAAGACTTAACATTACTTTTAAATGGAATTATTATTAGCACTGAGCGGGTATGAACAATGAGATGGAAGCTTTTACGTTAGCAAGTCCGGCTTCCCAATGTAAGTTGTCTCATGAGATGGAAACCTTTTACATTAGTAGTCTGGGTTTCTAGTAGCAATCTCCTTACCCCATAACTATATGCCCACATAGGTCTTTAGCTAGTGGATCCACCTAAAAGCTAGTATGAAAGTTCTACCTTAGGCAAATAGGACACCTCTTTTCGGTCTAGGGGTAGAACACCGGATTCCATATCGCTCACATGGTCTATGTCTGTTAAGGATAAACTTCCCTATGTGATATGAATATGAACTACAATAAGAACATGGACTTTAATTATGACTTCTTGAGAGGTACTATTTAGTATGAGTGCGGGTATGGGACTTCACTTATGCATTGCACAAGTAGGCTTTAAGAGGGGTTATGGTGAGGTTCTCTTATATTATGATGACTTATGGTTTATGTATGAAAGGTATGTACGAATGTCAAGGTTGACTTTACTTGTTATAAGCTATGAACATGAATGACTCCTTACTTATGTGTGTTGGTTATGGATGAGGCAAAAGTAAGGTATGTATGTTGTTGGTATCCTAAATGTGATACTTAGCATTTGGTAGGGTTATGGGATCTTACCTTTGCATTGACCTAGTATGGCTTCGGGTTGCTTATATGTTGGTTTGGCTTATGTTTCTTCATATATGTGCATTATTGCTTTTAAACTTGATAAAGGCATGATTTTAACTAAATGTCCTTTTTATGCATGTTTTAAGGATTTTGTACATAGCTTCCATACTTAGTTCATTATTTGTGCTAACCCATATTTTCTACATTCTATGAGTGTAGGTTTCGGTCGTTGATACGCACTTCTCCTTTCAAGTGAAGCTTGGGTTGACTAATCCATAAGCTTGGTGAGTCCTCAAGTTCGAGGATGGATTACTCATTTCTAGCTTTATTGTACTTTCCTATTTTGAGACTTTATTGATGTAAAGGGCTTCTGACCCTATTTGTACTCTCTATTGTATTGGATGGTGATTAAGACAAGTCTAGATTCATATGTTCGTTTATGAAAAAGAAGTTGATTTCTATTGTAAAAGTTTTAAATTTTCTGCAATTATTCTATGTCTTTACGTTATGATTATGCTAAGGGCTTGTATGAGGCCCCTTCGGGGTCAAGTATGCCATGTTTCTTCTAGGGGGTAACCCCAAGTCGTGACAATGCATAACCAAGGTGTTAAATTATTAGGAATAATTACATCAAGCCAAATGCTATATAGAGTTTTAGAATATTTAAATTGTTGAAAACCATCGCTAGCAAGACCAAGTCGAACATTCTAAGGTTCAATAGCAAAAGATGGATGAAGTTCACCAAGTGTCTTCCATTCAACTTAATTAACTGGGTGCCTCGTTATTCCATCATCCACTCTTTCATCATGATGCCATCTCATCAAAGAAGATGTTTTTGAGAACATAAACAATCTCTGAAGTCTTGGCTTTAGAGGAAAATAACATAAAATCTCTCATGGTTTTTTTTACCACGTTTAGATTGTGTTTCCCCATTCCATTCATTCTCCTTCCATAAGATGTTCCACACACTTTGCAATCTTCGAGAATCTTATCATCTTTCCAGTATAAGATGCAATTATTCTTACATGCATCTATATTTTGATAAGAAAGTCTAAAATTTCGAATTATCTTCTTTGCCTCGTAATATGAATCTGGCAATCTCGATCCATCAGGTAATAAATCTTCCTTTAGCATCTTCAACAACATTGTGAATGAAGCATTACTCCATTGGCCAATAGTTTTAATATGAAGTAACTTAATCAAAGCAGAAACATTATACTCGTTATTCATTGTTTCTTTAAATATTGAATATATTTATATTCTATTTTAGATAAATTATCGAAATATTTGGCAAAAGTAAATAGTATAAAGTAGGAATAAATCATGTAAATTAGTCAACAAAAGTACGTGCATTATTAAAGTAGTATGGACAAGTGTAAAGTAGTAGGTGTGGTAGGTGGTGTGCATTATTAATAATGATGACAAGCGTATGAATGATAAGAAATATAAGAAGAAACATACAAGTGAAAGTTAAGAAAAATAAGAAGAAAATTAAACAAATTATATCCAGAATATAAACAACTCAATATCACAAAAACTGATAACGACAAATTAGATCAATTAATAGATAATATATCTAAAATAGAATATAAATATATTCAATAT
>JAJOOR010022672.1:0-27447 GCA_036250505.1 Solanum acaule | reverse complement strand
CATCTCCAAGGATTTGGACTTGGGTCTCTTGGATTCTTCATTCTTGGCCTGTAACAAGACTTAAATCTTCATACCCATTTGAATGCAAGCTCATTTAGATATAAATTTCTATCTCTTGATGTGTGGCTAAAAACCCCAATTCTTGGGGTGTGATTTAGCGAATATGGGTTAAGATTGTTGTTGGGTCTTGCTTGTTGATATATTAGATGTAGTTTAATGGTGATTTCATTTAGTAGTTGTGGATGAATCTAACGAATTTGTAGTTGCAAATACAAGTTCATATATGTGTTTTTGGCCTGCTCGAGAGAGAGGTCGCGAAACCAAGACTACTAAATTGATGGCCTAAGGAGTGGGTCAACATGAGGTTCAGCTCGAGAGAGTGAAACCTATTCCCATATCCTAACACTCAGCTTGAGAGAGTGAGTGGGGTAAGACGTAGGCTGGTCTTCATGCGGCAAGTGGGTGTCCTAGAGGAACCCATTTGAAACGGGGTAAGTTGCTCGAGAGAGAATTTATTCCCACGTAAAGCTTAGCCTAGTCACTATTGCTCTATAAATTTTCTATCAAAAGCATGTACCCAATGATTTAGATTAACCCATATTCCGGTCACATCCCAAGAATTCCCTCTCATTATTTAGAAATGTTTGTTTATTTTGTTATTTTTGCTTACTTGTGACAAAACCCCCATTTGATATTTGACACTTTTGTGTCACCCCCCTTTTATTTACAAAGTTTTTAATCATTAATATATTTATCTATGACTAGTTAGAACAAATTTTATTTTTCTATTAATTCTCAAAACCGCTCCCTTGGGACACGACCCCAACCATTTGTTGGGTTACTATACTATTGCATGATCGTAGACACTCGTACTAGAAGTTGTGTCGTTGATTACGCAAAACATCAATTCTCACCTAAAATCCTTTACAAAGCATTGTGATGTTTGAATAGAGAACTTAGGCCAAAAGCCTAAGTTGGGGTGTGGAAAGGAAGAATGAGCGAGAGTGAAGTGGAAGGCGATGAAAGAACAAATCAGACTCATAAAAGCTGAATGTTTTACAAAAAGAAGGAACCCCTCCGTATAAAAAACAATTGTGTGTAGTTGTCATCAATTTTATGAGAATAGCTGAAATGAAAATAAGGAGTGAATGAAATAAAGGGGAGTTCCAAATAAGTTGAGTGGGAAGTCAAGATTTGAGTTGTCAAATGAATATGAAGAAAAAGAACTTGAGAAGAGGTGATGATGATTGTAGCAATGCTTTGAAAAGGTAAAGTAACTAATCCAAATTGATCATGCCTTAACCCTCAGCCCCATTACAAGCCTAAAAGACACTTGAGATCTGGCATAAATTAGGTTGTGTAATGATTGGAAAATATGGACAAAACTATGGGACAAAGCCTGCATGTTTTACTCTTTTGAGAGTGTGGTGTGAGAGTTGTGTTGATTTCTATTACCTTTGTTAATTTGCTTTGTGAGAGAATGGAATAGTTCTTGATGTGAGGCCACATAAATGCATTTGTTGAAACATGTTCCTGCATTAAACAGGAAGCTAAAGTGAGTTTGAGCTTGTGTTGAAACTAGCTAGTCATCATTTAATGCTTTTTGATCATGATTTAGGGTAACATACTATTATAAGTAGTCTTGCCATAGAGGTTGCATAACTCTATTTGAGTACTGTTGTGGACACTCTTATTGACCTATTTTGTTCTTGATTTACCTGAGGACATGCACTCATTTAAGGTCCATTTAGCTCAATAATTGGTGCCCTCAATGCCTAACTTGGTCTTTTTCTAATCAAATATTGATGATTTGCAGCTATGAAGATAATTGGACGAGGCATGGGCTAAAGCTTGAAAAAATGACCAAAAACACAAAGAGAAGTGCAAACTAAGCACTATAGTTTGCCAAATGAGAAGGGCAAATTGTCGAAGTCATATGTGACTGCCCAAATTGACAGAACATGGAGTAAATCCTCAAGACATATCAACTAGGATATAAAAAAAGTCGATCCACCAAATGACAGAAGGCAAGGTGAGTGGACACCACCAAAGTTGTCAGTCTTGACGGTAAAATTAAGAAGTTAAAAGGCGATATGAAAAGGAAATCGGTGACTCACCAAATTGACAAAAGCGAGCTTAGTCGGGATCGCATAATGAACCCCAAACACCTGAAGCTTGAATTGGAAAAAAAGGCAAACCTAAGGAGATAGGGCGATTCGTCAAATGTCATTGGCAAAATGAACTAATGTCGCCAAAAGGGACACGGAACTCACTTTCGAATGAAATTTTGTGAAGCTACTTTGAGAGAAAAAGTAGAAAAACTTGGAGAAATTTTTTTTGAACATTGTAGAGATAAAACAATTCCCATTGAAGGACAACACTCTTGATCTAGTATATCTCAATTTTGTACACTTAATTTTAGAGAATTGAAGTTGAATTCAAATAATTGCGTAATTTCACCTTACCCACGATTGTTTTCATGATAGGTATAATCTATTTACTTTTTGTGATGGGTGGCTAACACCCCTATCTCCCGGGGTGTGATTATGGGGTTATGTGTTGATTTATTCTAGTGGGTTCATTGAATACTTGGTTTCATGACCATCAATCACAAATTTGACTGATTACCAAGTGCTAATTTACGGATTGAGGTGGCCAACCGAATTCTACTTTTGATCTTATGGAGGTGCTTGAAAAAGACCAACATAAGTGGGTCATCTGATCAATAGCTGTAATTTAAGATAATTAATTGCAGTCGAAAGTAGTAGGTTGTTTTGACTAGAAATTAGATGAGACTGAAAGGTGATTCTAAGCAAGGATGCTTTTAGATAGAAAGATGATTAGCTCCATTGAAGATGACTTAGCTTATTTGTGTTTGATTGGTTGTATCAAGTAATTATTTCAATTCTTGAATCGGAATCAACATTGACCCCCCCCCCCCCCCACCTACTCCTTGAGTTAGTTAGTCTCATGAATTGTTGAATACTCTTGTATTGATCTCTTGGTGATTGATTCGTTGTTATTAAAGTTGGTGGACTTTTCCACTTAATTGAGTACATTTAAATTCAATTGAAATTAATTGCATATTAATTCTCTAATATATTTTTAACCTTAAGACCAATCCTTGTGGGATTTAACCCCGACTCTAAGTTGGGTGATTTTATTGACGACGACTGCTCATTCCTTTAATTCATTTTGAGGAGTGATTAAGCGTTATCATTGAGTACTCTGTCAATCGTATATATGTGATAATCCTTAGAAATACATCGAGAGTTCATGACCCATGAGGGACTCGCGAGGTCCATATACCGACACAGATGATTTCCACGTGTCTGTGCAAACGATCTCAATGCACTGTCATAAAATCAAACAATCCCCGACATGGACGATCTCCACATGCCCAACTTATAATAATAACAGCTCACAATTCCCATCATGGACAATCTCCACGTGTCTAACTTATACTCAATTTCATGTCAATACACGTGTACAGTATGATTTCAATAAAAGGGGATGATGATGCATCTCAATCAATCAATTATCGGTATGCTATATAGTAACCTTGATTATGACAAATATATGAGTTTAATAAAGAAACACAATCACTCAAAAAGAATCAAGTCAATAATACATCAGCTAATGCCCATATGATTTGGTATTCTCATATTACAATCCGCATTCTATAGTAATAAACTTTTCCTTTATAACACCGATACTTGTACCGATGCCCGTTAAACCATTGTTACGAGACCCCATCTTTCTCCCTTACTCATTGTATATTCCATTTTTTAATCTTTGATTAGGAAAATGTCCTTCAATGAAGTCTAAAAGTCTTAACATACCTTGAATGTCGCACTACAAAAAAACACTTCATTGTGGAGGTTTAATACCAGAGGTTAGCTGCAACTCCCACAAATTACATTAAATAAAGTGGGTTTCATAGTTGACAGAATATAAAAGTAAATGGCGGGGGTTTGAAACCCCCAACCATCTAGAAAGAGAAAAATTTAAGTAACTAGCAGGGGTTTTAACACCTGAAAATGTAATACACAGGCATCTATATTTTTATTCTGTACTTTTAATTCCAAAATACAAAATAGTTTATACTTTTCTCACTCTCACTTCTCACTGCTACACCGCCGATGTCCTTCCCACTTCTTGGCCATTTCTTAAACTATGTAAACTTCAGCTACTTCATCATATTCGGAATTTGGATATCTATATTTTAAGGTATTTTTTCCACTCCTCTCATGTCTTTGGATTTCCTCATCTTAATCTTCACAGATTGAATCTCAGATCGAAAAGTTCTAGACAAATTACTGGTTGTATTCCATAGGTAAATTCGTATTGTTGTTGTTTGTATCGATTGATGGACAAATTTGGTAAATTATGTTGTACTAATCGTGGATGAAAATTCGAAGTTATCAAATTTGACATGTGGTTTTGCTACCTGGATAAGTGAAAAGTTGTTTGACAGTAGGTATGATAAGGTTTTTGTGGATCGATTTTCTCAAAGTTACTGATCATTGTGCAGGAAATATTGATTTTATGCCATTCATAGAAGCTTTAGGCTGATTCTCATATCGTGTAGGTAAGGTTGCAAGTCAAAGTTTAATTGTGCCCTAGGAAATGCAATTGTTAAGTTAAGTGCTATAATGCAATCAACATTTTTCATACGATGTAAATATCAATTCTCTTTTCCTTTTGGAGTTAATCTCTCATATTTTCTAAAATCTTTCATAATATGCAATCCACACAGGTTAGATTTGTCATGGTGGGAAAGTGCACAGGACTTTCAGATTCGTATCTATAGTTTAGCACTAGCGATGAATGACCGTAAGCGATATTTTTAGTGAGGCTATGTGCTTTACTACGTTTCCTTGATTATAAGTTCTCTGTTACTAAAGTAGAAGTCATGGACATATGGTTATTATAAGAAAACAATATGTATGACATGCTATTAAGTCGTTTTATCTGAAATCTAACACTTGAGATGTTTGTATGTGTTTTTAATCTTCACTTAAAGACTAAATTGGGATGGTTCATTTACCAAAGTCTAAGTTTGGATGTTGCATATACTAATCTCTTAAACATCAGTCCTATTTGCATATAAAATGTTCACTTCGAGAAGGGTAGGACTTTTGCATCAAATTTGCTACTGGTATTCATGAAATTGGTCCTTCACTTCTAAATGTTTGTTGGGTTAAACATTATTTAACTATGGTGACAGAGCCATAATGCTTTAATATGTATAATATTGCATTATGCAGAGCTTATAGGTTTTAGCAACAATACGAAATATAAAAAAAAAAATGTATCACTGATGGAACATATGTTTATTCTAACTGTGCACAACATCTATTTGTTACAGGAGAACATCAGGAAGAACACAGTTTTCTTCGTTCTTCCTTTCTGGTTAGTTTGTTTAAACTTTTTTTTACCGTTGAGTAATACTCATCATACTTCTATTAAAACAAAGCTAATACATCAATCAATAAGGAAACCTCAAAAACATGGCAGCATAAAGGATGGATGTTAAAACCTCGTAAGCATTTACTTTTCCTATGTTTGGATATCTGAAGATTCCTTTTTGTCTATCATGCCTTCAATATGTGTAAAAGCTAAGGATCTATGATGCTGTAGAACCAATCCTGATATAAGTCCTACATGCAATGGTTTGAAAGTTGTTTGTGACGTGAGCACTGTGAGGTCCTCCACTGTATATCCTGAGAATTGATTAGGAAACGAGTCACTCTAGAAACTAGGGAATTCATACGATGACACGTGTCAGATGGATAATGATGATTTTATGTTTGGTGCATCTGTGAAATGCAGTTCAGATTTGCATTCCCTTGCTAATTATAAGGTGCAGTTTCATTCTGTCAATATAATGTGTTGTTGTGAATGAGAAGACTAAATGTACATCTTCATTTGTTCTTGGATGTAGAGTTTTAACCCTAGTCTGAACATGATAATGATTGGTCATGCAAATTCGAAGAAAGTCCCGAGTTAACGAGAAGTCATACAAATCTTGATGTTGGTCAAAAAATTATTAAGCCCACAAATAGCTCCATCATGTCATACAAGGAGGATGCTTTCGCATTTTCAGGTGGGCAATCTACAGTCGAGGATGATGGTGAATTGATGGAGTCTAAAATTAGAGTATTTCTTGATGAAAGGTAACTATTTGTCAGTGTGTAAAATTTCATGCTGCATCACCAACAATTCTTTATCATGACTTGAAACTTTAATCTTATTCCTCTCTATAGTCATATCTCTATTGGTCATTACACTATCACAATTATCTTGAAGTTTGTGGGAATATTAATGTATCACATGATTACTCTCATCTTTATTCATTCGTGTTTATGTAGGAAATGGATTTAAAGAAGCTGTAATCACCACTATATGAAGAGTTCCTTAATTCCATGAATATTTCCAGCACCCCGAGTCCTGCTAGAATTGGGAACAAGGAAAATTTTCCAAGTAATGTAAACTTACCACCAAAAAGCAGGTCCCCAAAACGTTTTCTTAACAAAAGACTTTCTACTGCCACTGAAGGTGCTTGTGCTCCCAGCCCAGTTACTCATTCCAATAGAATATCAAATATTGGTGGCTTAGATGATGAAGCTATGCAGGAACTTCAATCAACAAGGAACAATGAATTGAAATATCCTATTAGTTCTCAACGTGACACCGTCAATTTAAGGTAGATAATGCATTGTGTTATTCTTCCTTCCTGACTATTTTCAGTTTCATCTCTGTTAGCTTAATTGTTTCAAGAAGCCAAAGTCACAATTGTTTCTATAAAGACAAAAACAAATGATCAATACCTATCTTGTAAGTACATACTCTTATCTTAATGACACTTTAGAGTTATTCTTATCTTAGCTAAAATTTTAAGTTGTTAGAAAAAATATGCTATTAATTACTTGATTATGTCTTCAGCGCACCAATACTAATGTGAACATATTTGCAGATTGTAAAGGATGGTTATTAGTAGAGGAATATGACTGTTGAAATGGTGACCTGGATAGAATTGGAGCCAGAGTACTTGACCACTTTTGTGATGAACGATAAGCGAATGACGAGTAATTTCAACTATGCATTGCATCAACGATAAGTGAATGATGAGCTAAATTGTAAAATTGTAGGCATGGAGCAGTTGGGGCTAAGATTGGGTACCATTTCTATCCAAATGCTTCAGAAGGGCTTACGTTTTTGCTAAGATTTGTGGCGAAAAAAGAAATGAATGATAATGGATTTATCACCACAAACTTAGATGTCTATGGTGAAAAAGAGCCATGGGAGATTTATAGTCAGCGAGTACCCTTTGTAGGATTAAGAGATGATAACAATCATAATTATCATTACTTTATTACAAAGAAAAACAAGGGTGAATACAAGGGCACTTGGAAACAAAAAGGTTAGGGAAAACAAATTAGCCACCATATAGGGGTGGATCTATTAAGGGTTGTGGGGGTGCACCCCAGTAACTTCGATGAAAACTCTCTATATATATAGGTATATATATACATTATTTATGTAAATATATAACGTGCCACCCAGAGAACTAAACTGGCATGTGGTTCCATGGTAGGACGGTGACTTAATGAGGCTGATGTCGCGGGTTTGAATCACGTTTGCATCTATTATTTTTTGGGAAATTGCTGCACACTTTTTAAAAGAAAAAAAAGGCAATAGACACGTTCTTTTAAGAAAAAAAAGGTTGCAGACACATTTTTATAAGGAAAAATAGCCTGACACATTTTTTTTAACTTCTTTTTATAATTGTTGTTGACTTAAATTAAATTAGTTAAATATTACTCCTTTGACTTTTTTTTTATTTGATTAAACACAAATAGAAGTGTTCTCTTTCTCTTCAACTAAAACCCTTCTTCCTCAGAGTTTCAACTTCTCCAAAGTCTTCATTGCCCCATTTCGAACCCAGGTCCCTTGTTGTCGCTGCCGCCCGCTGCCCATCGCCCACCTTAGCATTTCGTCCAGTGGCTAAGCCTCATAGGCCTGCTTGTTGTTGGGTGCTATTGTTTTCACTTTTCTCCATCAATCCACAACATATTATAGATTGTAAGTTTGTAATTCTATTTTTGTACGATTTTTTTATTTCTATTTCTTGAGTTCTTTAAAGTTTTAATGAGTGATGATTTATTTCATATTAGACAAGAATTTGATTTTACTTTGATATTCTAAATATATAATGAATATTTTAAGAACATTATTAGTAAAAAATTATGTGATATGAACCACATTAATTTGAATTAACTATGACTTACCCTATTAAATTTGAATTAATTGTGAGTTGGATTGAATTTAAATTTTTGTAGGAAAATGTTCTAGTTTTGTGAATTG
This sequence comes from Solanum acaule, assembly GCA_036250505.1. Lineage (NCBI taxonomy): Eukaryota > Viridiplantae > Streptophyta > Magnoliopsida > Solanales > Solanaceae > Solanum > Solanum acaule. The sequence continues at coordinate 19,077 of JAJOOR010022672.1, read as the reverse complement.
TGATGGATGTCACGACCTAGGGGTATCCCCTAGATGCAACACGGCGTACTTAACCCTGAAGGGGTATCATACAAGCCTTTAGCATATATAAACATAGGAAATAGAAATAATGCAGAATTTTAAAATTTTACAATCAAAGTCTTTTCTTCATAAAACAGGAAAGAATCTAGACATTGTCTCATAATCCATCTACTACAATAGAATGTCAATAGGGTCACAGCCCTTTACAATCGAAAAGTCTCAAAAGTAGAATATAAGAAAACCAACTAGAAGTGAGTGACATCTTGTCCTCGAACCATGAGGACTCACCACAAGTCTTGGAGATGAGCAATCCAAGCCTTTGTCAAGAAAGTAAGTACACTTCACCTAGCCGGAACCTACACTTATCAAAACTGTAGAAGAAATAGGGGTTAGCACAAATATGTATCAATTATGGAAGCATGCATAAAAATCCTTGAAATATGATAAAAAGGACATTTTAGTTAAAAAGTATGCATTTGCCAAGTTTGAGAATCACCATGCACTTCCAATGTAAAACACAATTCATAACATATTCATCATAATAAATCATCATAACATAGTAGAACCATTACCTTAGCAACCCTAAGGTATACTTGTGCAATGTATGGTTCGCATCCCATAATACCAACCATACTAAGTACTCCTTTGAAACCACCTTAGTCATACATATCATCTTTAGACCTCATCATAGTCAATCGTCGTAATTAAGGAAATAGTCATGTACATTACTTGAACATAAGGAAAGTCATTCATAGCAACAATCCATTCAACATACATGCATTCTTTCATGTCTTACCATAGCATAAAGAACCATCCCATAATCCCTTTCAAAGTCTACTTGTGCAATGTAAAAGTGAAGTTCCATACCCCAACTCCTACTAAGTCAATCTCATCAAGAAGTCATAAGTATAGTTCATGTCATATTCATTATCTTTTCATGTAGGGAATATAACCTTAACCGACATAGACCATGTGAGCTACATGGAATCCGGTGTCGTGTAACCCTACAACGAAACAAAGTGTCCTACTTGCCTAAGGTAGAACTACATGTATTAGCTTTTAGGTGGATCCACTAGCTAAAGTCCTATGTGGGCACATAGTTATGGGATAGGGAGATTACTTCTAGAAACCCGAGCTATTGTATTGGCGGAGGAGCTTCCATCTCATGAGAATAATTTAGATGACCCGACCTATTGTATTGACAGGAGGGCTTCTACCTCATTTTCTATATCCACTCGGTGCTAAGCATACATCATTAGTATTTGAATTGCATTTACATATGTGAAGGAATATCTTTCCCTTCATTAAATACAACTCATAAAATAGCTCATAGATTCATTTAGGTGAGAATGGACTTTCAACCTTAGGATCAACATTAACATGTGAGTAAACCTTTCACATCATGTTCATAGTGTTTCATAAGAATACCCTTTCAATCAACACAACAACATTATCCTCATCCTAGACAATTCATACATAGTCATGTGTAAGGGTAAGGGGAGAATGATCTTTCAACAATACCATAATTTACACAATAGTCATACGATCTTCACTTTCTAAGTGAATCATAAGTTCATACACAACTTTCATCAACATGCATAAACCTTCATAATTTTACCCCTCAAGGGTAATGAATCATGTATCACAATCACACCTAGAAATACTACATTAGGCATGAATAAAACAAGATTCAATAACTACAATACCATAGAAACAATTCATAGTATTCACCTTGCATCAATACACCCATCACAATTCATGAAATTGGGGTCATGGGGGAGTTCATGTGTTCATGGGGGATTTTACTATAAAAATCACCATTAAACAACAAATCAACCATAATATAAGACAATTGACCTATTGAAATCATCTTTAGGAAGAACCCATGGCTAGATTGAAAACACTAGTTTTTGAAGAATCTACCAATTTGAAATTGAGAGCTGAAGGGCTTCATGGAAGAAAGCTTTCCATGAATCAAGACTCCCATACGTTGATTGGAGATCCTTCACGAAATTGAAGAGAAGAAGCGGCCCCTTGAACCCTAAGCTTGACCTTGTTCTTGTTCTTCAATGGAGTCTTAGGCAGAGAAGTTTTGGAGAGGAAAGTTGGTTATGTTTTCAGTCTTGTGAGTTATGAGGTGTTAAAAGAGTTGGTTAATAGTTAATAACTACTTATGTATGTCTAAATAACTAATATAAATCGTCCCCACCCTTTAATAATTAAAGAACTTACCTAAATTAATTCACCCTTAGCCGAATTTAAGGTAGTTTCACAGACCCCATCCACGACCCCCTCCCACAGGGCATGGATGGACCCACAGACCATACTAGACACTCATGGGTTGGGGCTGGGGCTAATCATCTTGACCAAGGTTTAGGCCTCACTCACGAGACCCCACCCACGGGGCTTGACTGGGTCTACGGGCCGTACTGCATGCTCGTGGTATGGTACTTAAACTTGGGACTTTTGGGGGAGGTCTAGCCTTGACTCACGACCCCCACCTACGGGGTGTGAGTCCACCCATAGGGCATGGGTGCCCATTTCGTTGATAGGGCTATTTTTTACAGCTTTTAGGGCAGTCCTTTGGTCCTCCTCAAGGACCCTTGGGGGGACATGGGGAGGAGCATGCCTTGACGTTTAGGGACTAAAACATTAGTACTAACTTATGGAGGTTATTTTAGGACTGTAATCTTTACGTTTAACTTCATTTAGGCTACTAGACTACATATTAGGCTCTAGCTTAGTTCATTAGATTTCCCGGGTGTTACATTATCTCCCCTTTGGAAACATTCGTCCTCGAATGATGATCTAGACACCAAACTAAGTTAGAAACTTATAAATGCACTATTCATTTCAAGCATTATTCAAAAGGAGGAAACTTCAACTCCATCTCAAGAGATGGTCAATGCAACACAAGGAAGTAGGAACTACATCTACCAACCCAATATGCACAAAACTCATCATTTCATATAAACATCGGAGGAACTACCTTCTCCAACTCAAAGCAAGCTCAACACAACAATATGGAGCCAATATGCCATTTCAACAAAAGCATAACTAAGCATATTTATCATAAGCATAACTAAGCATGTTCATCAAATCATCTCATAAAGTTGAATATTCAATCATCATACTGAAGTGCAAATCAACGTGAGGAACATATAAATCATGAAAACTCAATTTATGCTAAATTATGAATTCTCACAAGAACATGAATATCATAAGGAAATCATAAAGAACACTCATAGCACATATGACCTCCAAAACACCAAACTCAAGAAAAATACTTACCTCAAGTTTGAATAGGAGTAGAAGGAAAAAGATGAGGGTAGCGGGACTTCATATCGGCCTCGGCATCCCATGTAGCACCCTCAACTAAGTGGTTCCTCCATAATACCTTAACGGAAGCTACTTTTTGTTTCTCAACCTCTTAACTTGCTGGTATAGAATCTCTACCGGAATCTCTTCATAGGAAAGGCTCTCATCAACTCCCAAATCGTCTAAAGGAATGATGGTTACCGGATCACCAATGCACTTCTTGAGCTTAGAAACATGAATTACCGGGTGAACCGGAGCCAATTCATTTGGCAAGTCTAATTCATATATAACTTTCCCAATACGTTTCAACACTTAATAGGGACCCACAAATGGGGACTAAGTTTCCCCTTTTTTCCAAACCTCATCACACCCTTCATGGGTGAGATTTTCAAATAGACCCAATCACCAACCTCAAATTATAGATCCCCTCTTCTATTGTCGACATAAGACTTTTGCTGACTTTGGGCCGTCCTCAACCTCTCTCTTATGAGTCAGACCTTTTCAATGGCCTCATAAACTAGTTCGGGACCGATTAGAGCAATTTCACCCACTTCAAACCACCCAACTGGAGATCTACACCTCCTACCATATAGTGCTTCAAACGGAGCCATGGCAATACTTGAGTGGTAACTATTGTTGTAGGCAAACTCAATCAACAGTAGAAGGTCATCCCAATTACCTTGAAAATCTATGACACACACCCTCAACATGTCCTCTAAGGTTTGAATGGTGCGTTCCGCTTGACCATCCGTTTGAGGGTGAAAGGTGGTGCTAAGCTTGACATTAGTACCAAGCCCTTTTTGGAATGCCTTCCAAAAATGTGAAGTAAATTGAGTACCCCGATCTGATATAATAGATAGAGGAACCCCATGCAACTTCACTATCTCCTTGATGTACAATTTGGCATAGTCTTCCGCCGAAAATGAATACCTGATGGGAATAAAGTGGGCGGACTTTGTCATTGTATCAACAATGACCCAAATAGAATCATGTTGCCTTCGAGTACGTGGCAACCCCACAATAAAATCCATATTTACATCCTCCCACTTCCAAGTGGGAATATCTATATCTTGGGACAAGCCTCCCGGTCTTTGGTGTTCGGCCTTAAGTTGTTGACAATTCGGACACTTGGCTACAAACCCGCTATATCCTTCTTCATGCCATTCAACCAATAGATTTCCCATAGGTCATGGTACATCTTGGTGGTTCCCGAATGAATACAATACCACGAACCATGAGCCTCTTCTAAAATTTTCTCTCTTATGCCATCAACATCCGAAACACATAATCTACCTTGGTACCTAAGCACCCCATCTCCTCCTTGGGAGAAAGCCTCAACGAACTTGTTGAGTACCGATTCTTTCAACTCCATTAATATGGGATCAAGGCCTTGTTTAGACTTCACATCAACCACAAAGGAGGATTCGGAACCATGATGGACCATGACACCACCCTTGGTGGAATCCCCTAGTAGGACACCTAACCAGGCCAACCTATTTACGTCACGAACTAACTCCTTCTTCTCATCTTCTACATGGGCCACACTACCCATGGACAATCGACTTGGGGCATCCACAACTACATTGGCTTTTCCGGGGTGGTAAAGGACACTCATGTCATAATTCTTTAAAAGCTCTAACCACCTTATTTGTCAGAGATTCAAGTCTTTTTGGCTAAACACTTATTAACGACTCTTATGATCGGTGAAAACATCCACATGGACCCCATGTAGGCAATGTCTCCATATTTTCAAAGCCAACACTACTGCCGCTAATTCAAGATTGGGTCGGATAATTCTTTTCATAGATCTTTAGTTGCCATGAATCATAGGCAATCACTTTACCATGTTGCATAAGGACACATCCCAAACCCACTTGAGAGGGGTCACAATACACCACAAACCCATCGGTACCCTCCGATAAGGTCAACACTGGAGCGGAAGTAAGCCTATCTTTCAACTCTTGGAAGCTTTTCTCACAAGCCTCCGACCACTCAAACTTAGCTTTCTTTTGAGTCAAAGATGTCAATGGAGAAGCAATGGAGAAGAATCCCTCAACAAACCTCCTATAGTGATCAGCCAAACCCAAAATGTTTCTAATATCTATAGGAGTTAGAGGTATAGGTCAACCTTTGAACGCATCCATATTTTTAGGATTTACCTCAATACCCTTGCTCGACATAATATGACCAAGGAAGGCAACCGACCTTAGCCAAAACTCACATTTACTAAACTTTGCATACAATTAGTGGTCTTTAAAGACTTGCAATACAATCCTCAAATGGTTCATGTGCTCATTTTCACTCTTTAAGTAGATCAAAATGTCATCAATAAACACTATCACAAACATATCAAGATAGTGCCTAAAAACTCTATTCATTAGGTCCATGAATGCCGCTGAGGCATTGGTCAACCCAAATTACATCACCACAAATTCATAGTGACTGTACTGGGTCCTAAAGGCCGTCTTGGGAATGTCAACCCCTCTAACCCTTAGTTGATGGTAACCCAAAGGAAGATCTGGTTTGGAGAAATAGTTATCCCCTTGGAGTTGATCAAACAAGTCGTCGATCCTTGGAAGGGGATACTTATTCATTATGGTCACTTTGTTTAGTTGGTGATAATCAATAAACATTCTAAAGGACCCATCCTTCTTCTTAACAAATAATACAAGAGAACCCCATGGAGAGATACTCGGTTGAATGAAGCCTTTGTCTAACAAATCTTTTAGTTGTTCCTTCAATTCCTTCAACTCGGCCGGAGCAATTTATAAGCAGGAATGGATATGGGTTGCGTATCCGGCAAGAGATCAATGCCAAAGTCTATTTCCTGTTCGGGAGGAATATCGGGAATGTAATCAAGAAAGACTTTCAGAAACTCACTCACCATGGGGCCCGACTCTAAGGAATAGGTTTCGGACTCAACATCCATAACCCTAACAATATGGTAGATGCACTCTTGGAGATCATTTTCCTAGCTTTGAGACAAGAAACAAATTGACCTCTAGGGATTGAATTTTCCCCCTTCCACTCTTAAGTAGACTCATTTGGAAATTGGAACTTTACTACCCGAGTCCTACAATTAATTGAGGCATAACATGCATGCAACCAATTCATACCCAAAATTACATCAAAATCTAACATGTCTAACTCCACTAAGTCCACCAAGGTAACTTTATGGGACAAAGAAATAGGACAACTCCAATAGAATCTTTTTGCCACTACCGAGTCACCAACCGGGGTAGACACCGAAAAAGGTTCTTCTAACACATCGGGGAGTATTTCAAATTTCATAGCCACAATAGGTGTAACAAAAGATAAAGTGGCACCGGGGTCTAACAATGCATAAACATCAATAGAAAAGACTTGCAACATACCCGTCACAACATCTGGAGAACTCTCTTGGGCACCTCGGGATTAAAGAGCATAGAAGCAGTTCTTCTTGGGAGCATCAGAGTTTGAACCACTAGAAAGAGTTTGCTTATCATCTCTCCTTTTGGCTGTACGAGTTGGGTAATCTTTCAATTGATGGCCACTCTTTCCACAACCATAGCACACACCCATGCCGGCAAGACATTTACCATCATGCTTCTTACTGCACTTGGCACAAGTAGGCCTTACCATAGAAGATCAACCATTATTGCCTCCTTGAGGCTTAGGGTTAGACACCCTATCTTTGTTGACCCTTTGAGCACTAGAGGAGCCTTGGTTGGAAAACCTCTTCTTGAACCTTGGTCCATATTGACCCTCGAACTTACCCTTAGAAGAATTCCCATCATCGGTCCTTGTCCTCTTTACCTCTCCATTCTTCTTCCTAAGCGTTGGCTCCTCAACTTGTTGAGCATACACCATTGGATGTGAAATGTCCATATTATCATGGAGCATTGCCGCATGACATTCTTCCTCAATCGAGTCAGACACACCTGTCACAAATCGGCTCATCTCATCTTTAGGATTAGACACCAAAGATAGGGCATACTTGGACAACTTAGTGAATTTCAAAGAATATTCTTGGACACTCATACCTCCTTGATGAAGGTTGATAAATTCCTCCACCTTTTCTTTCCTCTTTTCCCGTGGAAAGAACCTATCAAGGAATGCTTTCTTGAACACTTCCCAATTTATGGGACCCACTCTTATAGCCCTATTATCCTTCCATTGAGTATACCATACTTGGGCCACATCCTTCAATTGATAAGCAACTAGTTCAACTTTCTGAATAGAAGTCCCCCCCCATAGCATCAACTATCTTATAGACCTATTCCACAAACTCTTGAGGATCTTCATTCACTTTGGAACCAAAGAACATAGTAGGGCTCTTTCTTGTGAAGTCTTTCAACCTTGAAGCCATGGTGCTCACATTAGGGTTTACATGGGGCCCAACTTCCCTATTAGCTTGCGTCGTCATGGCTTGGGCTTGAGTTGTCATGGCTTGTGCTTGGGCCATCATGACTTGAGTCAATATTTGGAGAGCCGCCCTTATTTCCACATTGGTCATAGCCCCCTCATCATTAGGAACTTGAGGGCCTTGAGGAGCTTGGGGAGGAACTCCCTCATTCACATTCTCCTCTTCCATTCGCCTTGCATTCGCCCTTCTTGTATTCATAGCCTATGAACACAAGAGAAGGGTTAGGAAAAGGACTTCATAGGGTTAGGACTCCAAAGCACGACTAAAGAGTAATGAATGAAGTGAACTTTCATAAGCATCTTATAGCCTCTCATTCATAAGTGTGGTACGTTCACACTCATGAACAACACTTTACTAGACGTGGTTTATGAGACATCAACCTAAAAGTCATCCCAAAACCGTATGCTCTGATACCAAGTTTGTCATGACCCAGGGGTACCCCCTAGATGCAACACGACGTATTTGACCCCGAAGGGGTCTCATACAAGACCTTAGCATACATAAACGTAGGGAATAAAAATGATGCAGAATTTTAAAATTTTACAATCAACGTCTTTTCTTCATAAAATCGAAAAGAATTTAGACATTGTCTCATAATCCATCTACTACAATAGAAATGTCAATAGGGTCACAACCCTTTACAATCAAAAAGTCTCAAAAGTAGAATATAAGAAAAGCAACTAGAAGTGAATGACATCTTGGCCTCAAACCATGAGGACTCACCACAAGTCTTGGAGATAAGCAATCCAAGCCTTTGTCAAGAAAGGAAGTACACTTCACCTAGCCAGAACCTACACTTATCAAAAATGTGGAAGATATAGGGGCTAGCACAAATATGTACTAAGTATGGAAGCATGCATAAAAATCCTTGAAATATGATAAAAGGGACATTTTAGTTGAAAAGTATGCACTTGCCAAGTTTGAGAATCACCATGCACTTCCAATGTAAAACACAAGTCATAACATATTCATCATCATAAATCATCATAACATAGTAGAACCATTGCCTTAGCAACCCTAAGGTATACTTGTGCAATGAATGGTTGGCATCCCATAATACCAACCATACTAATTACTCCTTTGAAGCTACCTTAGTCATACATATAATCTTTAGACCTCATCATAGTCAATCATCATAATTAAGGAAATACTCATGTACTTTAATTGAACATAAGGAAAGTCATTCATAGCAACAATTCATTCAACATAAATGCATACATTCATGTCTTACCATAGCATAAAGAACCATCCCATAATCCCTTTCAAAGTCTACTTGTGCAATGTAAAAGTGAAGTCCCATACCCCCACTCCTACTAAGTAAAACTCATAAAGAAGTCATAAGTATAGTTCATGTCATATTCATTATCTTGTCATGTAGGGAAAATAGCCTTAACCAATATAGACCACGCGAGCTACATGGAATCCGGTGTCGTGTAAGCCCACACCGAAAGAAGGTGTCCTACTTGCCTTAGGTAGAACTACATGTATTATCTTTTAGGTGGATCCACTAACTAAAGACCTATGTGGGCACATAGTTATGGGATAGGGAGATTGTATCTAGAAATCCGACCTATTGTATTGGTGGAGGAACTCCCATCTCATGAGAATAATTTAGATGACCCGACCTATTGTATTGACGGGAGGGCCTCTACCTCATTTTCCTTATCCCCTCAGTGCTAAGCATTATTTTCCAAATTATACATCATTAGTCTTTGAATTGCATTTACATATGTAAAGGAATATCTTGCCCTTCATTCAATACAACTCATAAAATAGCTCATAGATTCATTTAGGTGAGAATGGACTTTCAACCTTAGAATCAACATTAACATGTGAGTAAACCTTGCACATCATGTTCATAGTGTTTCATGAGAATAGCCTTTCAATCAACACAACAACATTATCATATTCCTAGACAATTCATACATAGTCATGTGTAAGGGTAAGGGGATATTGATCTTTCAATAATACCACAATTTACACAATAGTCATAGGATCTTCACTTTTTAAGTGAATCATAAGTTCATACACAACTTTCATCAACATGCATAAACCTTCATAATTTCACCCCTCAAGGGTCATGAATAATGTATCACAATCACACCTAGAAAAACTACATAAGGCATGAATAAAACAAGATTCAATAACTACAGTACCATAGAAACAATTCATAGTATTCACCTTGCATCAATACACCCATCACAATTCATGAAATTGGGATCATGGGGGAGTTCATGGGTTCATGGGGGATTTTACTATAAAAATCACCATTAAACAACAAATCAACCATAATATAAGACAATTGATCCATTGAAATCATCTTTAGGAAGAACGCATGACTCGATTGAAAACCCTAGTTTTTGAAGATTCTACCAATTCGAAATTAAGAGTTGAAGGGCTTCATGGAAGAAAGCTTTCCATGACCATGAATCAAGACTCCCATACCTTGATTGGAGATCCTTCACGAAATTGAAGAGAAGAAGCTGCCCCTTGAACCCTAAGCTTGACCTTGTTCTTATTCTTCAATGAAGTCTTAGACAAAGAATTTTTGGAGAGGAGAGTTGGTTATGTTTTGAGTCTTGTGAATTATGAGGTGTTAAAAGAGTTGGTTAATAGTTTATAACTACTTATGTATGTCTAAATAACTAATATAAATCGTCCCCACCCTTTAATAATTAAAATAGAACTTACCTAAATTAATTCACCCTTAGCCGAATTTAAGGCAGTTTCACAGACCCCATCCACGACCCCCACCCACGAGGCGTGGATGGACCCATGGACCATACTGGTCATTCGTGGATTGGGGCTGGGGCTGATCATCTTGGCCAAGGTTCAGGCCTCATTTATGAGATCCCACCCATGAGGCGTGAGCGGGTCTATGGGTCGTACTGCATGCTCGTGGTATGGTACTGAAACTTGGGAATTTTGGGGGAGGTTGAGCCTCGACTCACGACCCCCACCTATGGGGCGTGAGTCCACCCACGGGGCATGGGTGCCCATTTCGTGGATAGGGTTGTTTGTTACAGCTTTTAGGGCAGTCCCTTGGTCCTCCTCAAGGAACCTGAGGGGGTCCTTAGGGGGGCCATGCCTTGACGTTTAGGGACTAAAACATTAGTCCTAACTTAGGGAGGTTATTTTAGGACTCTAATATTTACGTTGAACTCCATTTAGGCTACTAGACTACATTTTAAGCTCTGGCTTAGTTCATTAGATTTCTGGGGTGTTACAATCGATAAGTTTCTTGTGAAATTTAATCATTCTCAAGCAAGTTCTAGTATGAATGTCAATCATTCTCATCTTATAGATGACCTTAATTTGGATTCACTTGAAGCCAATCCAGGAAAAAGAGTACCAATTTCTCACTATAACCCTTGAATAAAGGATGAAGTGAGGAAACATTATATTCAAAAAGGGCCTTGTCAACCTCACATGGATTTATATCCTCCAAGTGACATTGGAAGAAGAATGTGCCAATTTTGTAAAAGTTGGTTTGAAGGTCCATATTTTAAATGGTTGGAGTATAGCGTGGAGAAAGATTTTGCATGTTGTCTATGTTGTTATTCATTCAAAGATGATTTTTTTCCATGGAAGTACGACTGAGTTTTACACAAAAACTGGTTTTAGGAGTTGGAATAGGGCACTTAAAAGGTTCTGTAAACATGTTGGTGATGTTACTAGTATTCATGTCAAATGTTTCAACAAGATGCTATATTTGTCAAATCAACATCAATCAATTCAAGTTGTCCTTGACAAGCATTCTCAAAAGTTAAAACATGATTATCAAATGTGTTTGGAAGCCTCAATTGATGTGTCAAGACTTCTTTTGCAATATGGATTACCTTTTCGAGTTCATGATGAAAGTGAATCTTCAACTAATCAAGGCTTCTTTCTAGGATTTTTGCGATGGCACGGGGACAAACATCTGGATGTGGGAAAAGTGATATTAGAAAATGCCCCATAAATTGATACTTTGACTTGTCCTATGATTCAAAAAGATATTGTCAATGCTTGTGCAAAAGAAACATTGAAAGTAATAATTGGGGACTTGAATGGAGATTACTTTGGTATATTAGTTGATGAGTCAAAAGACATCTATCACAAAGAACAAATGGCTCTTGTTTTGCGTTTTGTTAATAAGAATGGTGAAGTAGTTGAACGATTTATCGATCTTATCCATGTTAGTGATACATCGACATGTTCATTGAAGAAAATGGTTTATTCTTTGCTTTCCATTCACTCACTAAGTCCATCCAAAATACTTGGATCAGGTTATGATGGGGCTAGTAATATGAAAGGAGATATAAATGGGCTCAAAACATTGATTATGAAAGATAGTCCATTGGCATATTACATTCATTGTTTTGCTCATCAATTGCAACTAACACTTGTGGCTATTGCTAAAAAACATTTGGATGTTGAAGCCTTTTTTGATCATGTTAGTAATGTGTTGAATGTTGTTGGAGGATCTTTCAAGCGTAGAGACTTACTCCGTGATCACCAAGTCAAAAAGTTAGAGCAATTATTTGAATGCGGTGAAGTTCATAAAGGCCAACGATTAGATCAAGAACATGGGCTTCAAAGACCAGGTGATACTCGTTGGGGATCACATTTCAAAACTTTAGATAAATTTATTGTTATTTTCTCATCTATTGTTCATGTTTTTGAAGTGATTAAATTTGAAGGGTCCACATCAAGTGACAGAATTCAAGCGGAGTATCTTTTGACAAAGATTAAAACATTTAAATTTGTTTTTGTGCTTCACTTGATGTTGAAAGTGTTGGCAATGTCAAATGAGTTGAGTAAGATTTTACAAGAAAAAAAGATGAACATATTGTTAATGTCGTGGAGTTTCTTAATATTACAAAGAAAAGATTGCAAGATATAAGGGAAAATGGATGGGAATCTTTGTTGGATGATGTTTCCTCATTTTGTGATTTGGATGATATCTTGATTCCCAAGTTGGATGAGTTTTATTTTCCCAGAAAGTCAAAACGTAAGTCTTCGGGTGCTAGTTATGTGCACCACTTGCGTGTTGAAGTCTTTTTTGTTGTCATTGATGTGCAACTTCAAGAGCTTCATGACTGTTTTAATGTAATGAGTAGTGATTTGCTTTTTGGGATGTGTAGCTTGAATCCGGTCTATTCTTTCTCTAATTTTGACAAAGGTAAAATCATGACTTTAGCAAAGTATTATCCAAGTGAGTTTGATGATGGAAAAATCTGAGAGTTGAGCTACCAACTTGATACTTTCATTATTCATATGTGAAGTGGTAATCCCAAGTTTTCCAACTTGTAAGGAATTCGTGATTTGGCGAAGGCATTGATTGAAGCAAATCTTGCAGAGACTTATTCTCTTGTTTATTTACTTGTAAAGTTGACTTTGATTTTACCTGTTGCTACGGCAACTGTGGAGAGAGCATTTTCATCAATGAAGCACATAAAAAATGAAGTGCGGAATAACATTGGTAATCAATATTTAAATGATTGTCTAGTGTGTTACATAGAGCGTGATGTATTTACAAATGTTAGTAATGATGTCATTATCGATCGTTTTCAGAATATGAAAACTCGTCGAGGAGAATTGTAAATGAATGATGAATATTTGTAATATTAGTAGTATTATTGAAAGTTTTAAATTTGTTAACTTCATGCTTTTAGTGTGGAGTGTGTATTTGTAATATATGTAATACATAAATTTTCATCTTATTATTCACATTTTATTGATTGATTTGTCATATATATCAAAAAGACAAATAATTTAATCAAATATAAAGTTATTAATTGATGAGTCTATTTGGGACCCAGAGACTATAAATCCTGGATCCACCTCTGCCACCATATGTCAAATTGATCTCCAGTTGTTATTAGACGCAAGAAGAAGATGCATTATGTCCATAAATTTGGACTTTGGCTGATGAAGGAGTATGAACTCACTATTGTTTTTCTTAGTAGGTTCAATGAGGATCGCAGAGATTCCGTTCTGTGTGCCATCAAGAGGGATTACATTAACGATTCTTCTTCTGAGACACTTCCATAACCAGTTGATTAGGATGTATGAACAACTTTTTTTTAGCAAGTTGTGTTTTAATCTGTAACTTGTTGGATACTATTACTTTCTATACTGTAACTTTTTTTATTGCTGGCAGCAGTATCATTACTTGTAAATTTATGGTTGTTTGAACTATTATTGGCTTAATTAGCTTCAAGCTTAGTTAGCTTTAGAGCACTGTTCACTGATGACAAAAATATAGGAAAATAATTATATTTTCACAAATTGTGGGGGTTTCGAACACAGCTATTTTGTATACTATTTAGAGGTTGTGATCCCTAGAACTTAAATGGTAGTTTTCTAAAAATCAATTGCGGGGGTTCAAACCGCTGCAAAATAACCCCCGCTGCTTGTTACAGGGGTTAATGAAAAACCCTACAACTTAATTATGGCAGACCTAACTCTGGGGGTTGCTGAAACCTCTGTTACAACACACTACGGGGGTTCCTAACCCCCATAGTATGTAAAATAAATCCCTGCTATTTAGGCTTTTTTTGTAGTGTCGAAATACGTGTCACGAATCCTCAAGATTTTGTCTTTCCTTTTCGTAAAGTTTTAGAATGTTCCCAATCTATCAATTATGCATAATTTGTAAGTAAATGATTTCAGATACACCCATATTAATATATATGTCTAGCCTAGACCAAAAAACTCATCTAAATCTCTAATCAAGATCCCAATCTTGATACCCATTAATATGCTAGTCTCATATTTACGAAAATTCAAGCCTAGGGTTAAGTTTTAATTCCTCCAAACAACATAATTCTAATGATATTCATATAATACAATACACCTAATATTTAATTAGGTATAGTAATATACCAAAACTCTGATCGAAATATAATACCATGGGAGAACGGTGAAACAGTGAAGCCATATTGCGAACCATTCACGAGAACGACAACCTTAGAACTTCAATTCCTTACACCCTATAATCAATTCCAAGGATAATTTCCCAATCATGGCTCCAAATCATTAGTTAGATAATGGAAAATTAAGACCACTCTCCCTCAAAATTCAAAAAGAAAAATAATAGAAATACCACCTTAACTGCCACCTTTGCTAACTTTTAATTTCTTAATCAATTAAATTAATATAATACTACTATTTTTATAAACTCAACAATTAATGTCTTTAACAAGTGTGAAAATTTGAAATAAAATCTTACATGGAATTTGATCAATTGGTGGGTACATGTTCCCCCACGGGTGAATTTATACTCTCTGTTTCTTTCTTTTCCTTTTCTTAAATAAAATAATTAGGTATTAAAAGTGGAAAGTCCCACTAACTTAATTTATTTTATGTGCCAAGTGGTAAAAATAATGCATATATATATTGCATACATAATTCACTTTTAATACACATTGCACATTTAATATAGTATTGCTATATATTGCTACAAATGATAATAATATAAGTATCGCTAAAATTAGTAATTATTTATTAAAAGGTACCCATCCAAGTAATTTTCCTTAAATAAATTAAAAACTTGGCCCATTAAATATCAACTATATTAATTATTTAATAAATATCCGTTAACTAAATAATAGTAGTTACATAATAGTTCAAAATTTCCATTTAAAATTTTATGGGAAGAGTCAATATAGTCCTAGTACTCAAAGCAACCTAACGAATCATTAATATATGTATATATATATATATATATACATCTACACCTTGGACGTGGCCGGCACTCGAGAACCATTGCTGGTCCCCAGGTGAATCCTCATCCTGGCTGACTTCAAGCGGAAGACTAACTCAAGCATACAAAGCTTAAAACAGAATAAAATTATAAAACTTAAATACAAAGCTTTAACTCAAATGAAAAACTCTGAATAAAATAATATATTCAACTCGCCATAAAATAGGCAACTTAAGTCTTTAAAACATTTAACAAATTAAATGAACAGGCTTCTAAAATTCTATTGTCTATCTATGAAGCCTCTAACTGACAAAGATGGAAGTTGGGACAAGACCCATGACATTCTGACAAAACTAAAAAGTAAATGAAATCCTCCGAAAGCAAGGAGGCTCGGCATAGCTAACTCGAACTCCATGTGTATCAATGAAGCTCCTATTGGTGACCCTGAATAACTGTATCTGCATCATGAAACGATGCAGGCCAAATGGCTCAGTACGTGGAATGTACGAGTATGTAAGGGGGATTCTAAAGCATAAACATAGGCCTGAACTTGATATAAAGGAAACATACATACCTCTTCTCAACTTATTCAACTCAACTCAACTCAAGAATAAGATACTCAACTCAAAGATTAGATACTCAGCTCAAAGGTACTCAACACAAGATACTTAACTCAAGATACTAAACTCAAGATACTCAGGATAAAACAACAATAAAAGATGCAATGTATGGAAAACATTTAAAACAGTAGATAATAACTCTATTGTATTGAAGAATACAATAATAACTCATTTTTTTATATAAAAATACAATATAACTCTGTGTATATAAGTATACAAAATATCTTTGTAAGAGTTTCTCTAACCGACAACCATCACTATGAGCTATGTGATGATATAATGTCTCGCCCACGCTGCCAGAACTGTCATATACCTTGCCGGGGTATAGAATCTACTACTAAGTGGATCCACTAGTCTATGCTATAAAGTACTAAGGAATCATCTAAAAAGTATGACCCTTTTTACCCACGTTGGCTACATGGTTTATGGGGGCTGTGAGTTGTCTGAACTCTCCCCCATATTGGTGCTCAATACTACTCCCAAAATATAACTAGTTCATATGTTTAAAAACATAACTCTTTTTGTGTTTTGAGATTATTACTAAAAAAATCTTTTCTTAAAAGAGATGGTGCTCAAAACTATTTTTGAAATCTCAGTTTCCTCTCATCTTAAATGTAAAAACATTTACTCTTGGGAATACTTAGTTCCCATATATCATTTTAAAGAAAATGAACTCAACTCTACTCTTCCTCAACTCATTCAAGTCTTTAAAACAAGTTTTAAAACAATTTGTAAAAAGACTTCATAAAATAAGGTTCATGCCGAATTATGGACGTAAACGACTCAATTCAAGGTTTTCAATAACCATACATAGAACTCAATACTCAAGACTTAGAACTTGAAGATACTACTCCTCTCAAAGATACTCAACTTATGGAGTTCATGTGGAATTTATGGGCATGAACAACTTGACTCAAGGGTCTACATAAAAATATGGAACTCGTGTATACGACTATTCTCATTCTCATACTTACTTCCTCAAAACTTCGCTCAAATCGACAGTTGATCTCAAAGGATTCACAATTGAACTCAAAGACTTTCTTGAACTCTACTCTTAACTCTTTCTTGAAAAGGAGGTTATTCAGTAGCCATCGCAGGTTTCATTACTTTTCTTCCATTCCGCCGTAGAAGGAAAAGGATATTGAATAATCAATTCACCGTTGAGAACATTAACCCCAAAAAGAAGAATATTGTGGTCTTCTAACACAAAAAGAAGAATATTCTGGTCTTTGAAGGAATGAAAAAAAGGAGAGACTGATAGAGCTCCTCTTTGTCAGTGGCATTCTCCCTTCTATCTATCAACCATTTCATTATGGAACTTTCTCCCGACAACAATCATTTTGAAAATAATGTGCAATTCATAGCCCTCGATGATCGGGCAAATGTGATAGAAAATTTCTGCTGAATTCAAGAGTTATGATGATATGAAGGATCTCAATAACAATATAGAAATTCGATAATTAGGAATAAAACTTTTAAAAGAAACACAAACTCAAGAACTCATAATCAACTTGTCTCAAGAATACTCAAATCTAGGGAAAGTATACTAGGTTACTCTTTTACTGATTTGAAAGTAGATGTAGAGCATGAGGATGAACCAATCCAACACTATGATAGCCTTACATACCTGGAAGAACAAGGTTCTTGAAGAATCTTGAAGAAAAACTTGATTAGAAGCCTTGACACCCTAGCTTGAAGGTAAACGATCAAGAAAACCTTTCTTGAGATTCTTGAATTAGTTTCTTGAAATCTCTATGGCCAAGATTTATGATTTTCATTAGTGATTCATAATTGTATGGAGGAATTTGAGTTGAAAAACATGGAATTCTTGGAGAAAGACTTACCTTGAAGAACAATCTTGAAAAAGATTGAAAGAATCTTGAATGGAGTCTTCTACTTTGCTTTTTCCTTAGGGTTTTGCCCTAGGGTTTGAGAGAGAACAGAATGATGGAATAAAAGATGAAAATCTAATTGTTTTGAGCCTTTTATGAGTCAAGAAATTCTCTTAGGGTTTTCTTGGAGGTAAAAAAACAAAAACAACCCTTTTAATGTTTTCCCGTCGGCTAATTCGTAACAACACTGTATACGTTACTAAAATAACCATAACATTTTACTCAGAAATTGGATTGACACGAAATTGGTGGCGTTGGAAAGTAGATTCAAATACCTTTAATTGGATAGGTTATGGCTCACATAACTCTTTATATTCTAAGAGATATGGTCATTTGAAGTTGACCTAAGTAGAATCTTACATCAAAACTTAATCGATAAGAAAACTTCAAGAACACTTACCAAGAACTTAAATCCTTAAATTTCAAGAACAAAATTACGCTGAATAAATCATGATTGGCATGTGGTGAACGAACCCAACACTAATAAAGTGTACATACCTCAAAGAACTAGATTCTTGGTGAAATCTTGAATTTCTTGAACGAACGCTTGAAACTTTGAACTTTTTCTCCTCTTGAAGTTTCTCTCTTAAATCCTAAAGGCTTTTGGGGATGAATGAAACTGATTTTAATCAGTTCGACCCTTAATTGGGTGAAATTCGCGTTTAGAATAAGTGGAGATAAGGAATAAACTAAAATACCCCTCCTATTTTCGGATAATTTTCCTTAAATGGACAACCTGACTTAAAAAAGGGTATATCTCACTCATCCGACCTCGAAACTTAGAAACCTCGGCGGCATTGGAAAGATAATTCAAATAGCTTTCATTAGATATCTTTTAGCCCACCTAACTCATCCTGTACATAGATTTATGGTCGTTTGAAGTTGACCTAAACTCATAACTTAAGCATAACTTGCAAAATTTCAGATTTTGCTATTTCCAATTTAGTTCTTTTTTGAACTCAAGGTGATACATCTAGTGACCTTAACACTTAAGAAAATTTAATTTCCTCGGTAAAATCCTACTCACAACAAAGAATGGTTCGAGTCTCAGTTCAAAAAATTTTCTAGTGTGTTACAATATATATATATATATATATATATATATATATATATATATATATATATGTTGGT
>JAJOOR010022671.1:0-20639 GCA_036250505.1 Solanum acaule | reverse complement strand
AAATTTAAGCAAAGGCAGAAGCTTCTCTTCTCAAATCTCTGTAGAATCGAGAAATGAATTCATCAGCTTTTTCGTCTACGTGGCTCATCATTTCACTGTTATCAGTATCTGATGTTAGAGGAAAAGGCGAGTCAGTGATCCTTAATTGCCTCACTGTTGGAGTCCTCCCGAATCCAGGCAAAGCAGGTGATGCTGTTTCGCTATGAAGCATTTCTAATGCCTTCAAAACGGCAGCGTTCATCATTGAAACATCGTCATGTTCAGGCTGACTATGCTTATTAATGCGCTTGGTGATGTGGAAGGGGAGATGGAAAGCAGGGCTGTTACTGCAGCTGAACTCGTAATACTCTTTTGACGATGATTGATGGCCATGATTAATATTATTATGGGCCTGGAACATCAGATTTTGGAACACGGCTTTGCCAGCAATCTTACCACGTTTCATTAGTAAATTGAGATCGAACATTAGTTTTCTCTTTGATGATAATCCTTTTCTTAGCATGAAGTAAGCCACACGGACTATCTTGCAGAACTTTTTAGCAACAACGGGCAATTTTTGATCCATTTCTCTGTCTAAAAATTCAGGTATAGACTTTTTTTATTTAGTGATTGTGAGTTTTTGTTGGTTCACAAGAAGGAGAGACAATTATTGATGAAAGCTAAAAGAGAGGAGATGGAGTTGGTGTGGTTTTATGAGAAGCAATGAGTGAATATATAGGGGGCTTTTCCTAAAGAGGAAGAGGACGCAGTGAAGTATTCTAATATATTTTTAAATTTTTACAATTGTACATTTAGGCACGGAATAGACCACGTATATTACGACGACTTGAGATTCAATATTTTATTACTTCAATTATTAGAAGAGCTGATTTTTCTAGATCCAGAGTCCTTTAAGTCACTTTCAAAGATTTTTCTCCCTCTCCTTTCACATGAATTAATTGCAAATTTTACTATATTATTTTCTTAATAGCAAACATACTTTATGGTGAAAGGAAAAGGAAGAGAGAGACTAAAGAAGGTAAGTGGAAAAAAAAGGGGTGGTACGTAGGGCTTGAAGGTACAGCTCAATCATAGAGGAAGGAGTTTGAAATGTAAGTTAAACAAAACACAACAAACAATTTTAAAATGAATTGCATATTTAGTATTGAGTAGTGGATATAGTTATGTGTGTCCTAATCCATTCTATGCATGGTACAACAATAATTGTGAGAAAGATGAGGATGAATAGGCCAGATGTTACATATATTCACATGATCACTTCAAATTTAAAGGTCTCCAGCTTTTACATTAATTAACACATTTTCTGAGATTGTATATGGCAGTACAGTATACTTCACGATTTTAAATTGAGATCAATGATCATTATTTTTACTATTCTTCGTATAGTTAATTTTGAATATTTAAAATTTAATTTAATCAAATTAATTCTTATAATGTTAAATATGAAAAGTGATTGAAGAAAGTATTATCTGATCAAACGAATCATACTAGAATTCCACAAGTTTCATAAGAGGGATGAGCGTGCTACCTTGGCTCAATTAATTTCAATAGCGTACGAGTGTGGAATTAATCAGCAAGTAACCCTTCATAGGAGAAAAATCCACGTGGTTTCATTATGGCCTAGTAATTGTAATTACACCTCTATTATTTACATGTCAATAACCTAAAATGAGGCCAATGATTAAAATTTATTCTAATAATCATTAGAGCTATGATTGATTGTTCTTATGAGTTTATCCAATTTCACACGGACATTCTAACGAAGAACTTAATTAATGATTTTAAACAGGTACTTAAGAAATTTAATTGATCAAAATGATATATTGACTATAGAAAGCTCCTTGTAATTACATCCTTCACTAAATACAATAATATAATTTTATATTTACAAGTTTAGACTTAGGCTTTTAGGTTTTATAATTTGAATGTACAATGGTTATTTACATCAGAGGTCCAAAAATAACTAGGTCCATTTTAACCGGATCCAATACAGCTCAATTTACTCTTCAATAATTTAGGATAAAAAAATCACTAATAAATGTTTTAATTTTCAAATTTGAACTTGTAATATAGAAGTACATTTGGTAACAATTGAACCTATTTAATTTAAATCTTGAATACCTCAAGAATTACTTTTCTTTTATAAAAAGAGTGCATGCATAAAATTAGGCAGCTTTATTTATGATTATTATTGCCCACTTACGTAAAAAAAAAGTACTACAAATTGTAAGACTTCTAATACATAAACTCAAAAGAGAAAGCAACTCTAGAAGCAAAAGTACCAACATGGGTTGTGGTGCACTGGTGGGAGTGTTTCACCCTTAATCAAAGGTCTTGTATTCGAGCCCTGGATATGGAGAAAATCATGTTGGGAGTGCCACCCCCGAATGGGCCCTGCAGAACATGATCAGGATTTAGTCGGAGCTCCAATGTGGGCTCTGAACACCGGGTGAGAAACCAAAAAAAAACTCTAAGAAGCAAAAGCCATACCCAACACAAAAGAAAATTCAGCTTCTTTTGGCCCGGGGAAAGAGGGATACAGAGAAGTGGTCATTATTAAATTCCACAAATCTAATTTCTGTTTACTTTTTTTTTTCTTAATTAATTTGCTAACAATAAAGACATATATTATTATTAAAGACTCACTTTGATTCACTTGGCACCCAAAAGTTCAATTAAATTTTGACTATTCAGGCACCCCAAATTTCTTTACTTACAAATATAAAGTATGAGAAAATATTATAAAGTCGTTCAAAGTTCAAACCCACTCAAAACGTGATCATGTACCATGCTATTAACTAAACATGGGACAATCTAAAAGATAACAAGAAGTGTAAGGTTTTAATTCTTGTTGAAATTAAATTTATTATTCAATTTTTATATCTAAAATGTTTGAATTTCATAGTTTCTTAGCTAGCTGGAAAGCACATCAGTTAAGCTAAGCTTGATCTAATAAAATGAGTAAAGTTGGTTTCATTACAACAAAACCAATTTTTAGTAGCAATAAATATGCACATAGTTAACAAAAAGTGTTAAAGTCTTTATTAATACTAGTTAATCGCTATTGAATCCAATATCACTATAGATTTTAATATTATTTATAAAAAATATTAAAATATAATAATCACTAATAATTATCTC
This sequence comes from Solanum acaule, assembly GCA_036250505.1. Lineage (NCBI taxonomy): Eukaryota > Viridiplantae > Streptophyta > Magnoliopsida > Solanales > Solanaceae > Solanum > Solanum acaule. Next base: position 17,498 of record JAJOOR010022671.1, on the reverse strand, counting down.
TAAGAAATATATTTAGCGGTAACTAAGTTTTATTTACTTTCTCTCGAGCTAGGTCCTTCAAACGTATGTATGTTATTATTATATTTAGAACCGTCCTTTAAAGGCTGCTGAAGGTAGGCAAAGTCAACGACCTTTTTGATTTGTCAAACTTACGGTTATTCATCTTTTTATTTATTTCATGTCAAATTATTTGCCTATGCTTTTATTATCGCGTATGAAGTTATTCCTTTTCCACAGTTAAAACCAACCTGTGCTTTTATTTCTGCATGCAGATGTCAAAATCTAAACTTGGTCAAGTCTTATTACCAAAAGATATTGGAATACAATTTTAATACTTCAAGCTAGGGTTAGTGATAATTGGTAAACTTGTATTGGAGTTCATTCATTTCATTCTACAACTCTCCCTTCATTCTGATTTTTTCTTCTTTGTATTTTAATATTTTGTTTGAGAAAAAAAATAGGAAAATTAGATATGAAAGAATTTTTGGAATTGTATAGTCAATATGAGTTGTATCGCTAAAGACAAGGGTGTAATTGAATAGACTAAAACTCTTAACTTAGGTTAAAAACTAAGCAATTTCGAACAATATAAGAGAAATTGGTAAATATATATAATATTTACCAATTATTTTTAGTTTAATTGATATCTCGATATTTTAGTCCCTGGTGGCTGGTATCAAAATAAATATGACCTATTAAAGGCTTGAAAATACTACTAAACTCAAAGGACCAAGTCTTGAAAATGTTGATAAGGAAATGTGTTATCATAGCCTACACAATTTGGGTGGACAATAAGTGAATGAAATTGGAGAAGACTTCATCATTAACATATGTAAGTAGATTTTTCATCATCAATTATAACGATTAATTAAATCTACTGAATTGGTAATGATAAAAATGTATACATTAGTTATTTGCTGGGAAAAGAAATGGTGACGACTCAAAGAAGAAGATAGTAAAGTCTTTGTTTCAAGACTCAAAAAATTAGGAGCACCAAATAATTTATAAGGTGGATTTATGATTTTATTTTTGTTTAAAAATAAAATACTGAAGTTTGTTAAGAGAAAAAGTACAAAATCTTTATTTAAAAGATAAGGAAAGAAAGATTTTTATTTTTAACAGTAGAAATATTTTGATCTTTAAATTAAACTATTCAAATCTTTATATTGTTAAATAATATTTTTATAATAAAATCCAAAGTAATATATTTCTAACATATGACTGATATCTTACTAATTTGAAATATTCCTAATAACGATACTATCTCAAAGAAGATGAAACTATAAAAGAAAAAAGGAAAATTTGAATAGGAGAATTAGCTACACTATTGAAGAAGACTTCTTCAATTTGGTTGAATTGTTTTGAATTGAAATGATTATAAATGTGCAAGATCATCTTTGTTTATAGATGATTTTTTGAAAGAATAATATTGACACCAAATATAAAAAACTTGCCAAATTACCAATGTTTCAATATCTTTCCTAACAATTATTTAGTAAAAATACATATTCACTAGTAGTTGTGTTGATGACCACAAGATTAAGAGTCTTATGCTATATTAACTGAGTTGGTCGATACTTTAGAAACATCTAGACTTCTCCATTCAATTTATGTATTTTTCTTACATCTTTGAATTCATGTAATTGTTTGCATATCATACAGATCAAGAGCATTGTGTAAAATTTTCACACACATGTGAAACGTTTTACACTAAACCCGCCAAATTATGTTCTTCTAATTTTATATGTTTTTTTTTAATAAAAAGAACAAAAAAAAACTACTAAAAGTTACATATTTTTTTTAAGCAATTTGATAAGATTGAATTAATAAAAACATATCTTACTTTTTATGAATGGATAGTTCTCTTTTGAGGTATATCTAAGCTAAAAACCGACTTATTTTTTAGCCAAAAAAAGTAACAATACACACAAAAATAAAATTAGAAAAATATACTTGATTTTATAAATTGTTATTCATGTGCATGACTCATCCTTTTTCTAATTTAATACTTTCCACTAAAGTCAACTAATACACGAAAATAAAACATTATCTAGATAATTCAGTATGTAGATTAATTTCAACAAAGTAAGATACAAATTAATTTCTTGTGCCTCTTTATTATTTTGAAGAAAATAAGTTAAGGTGGTTGTTTGTTTGTAGGTATGATCTACTTCTTCAATAACGTTCTTTTAATTAAAAGAGTCAAAGTCAATGATTCTTTTTATAAAGTAATCAGGATATTAAGAAATTGTAAATATGTATCAATATGATCTACTTCTTCCACAAAATTCTTATACTTATGACATATTATTACAATTAGGATTGATAATAAAAGAGGTTCATGTCTTATCTATCTTTATCTTTCTAGATAAAAACAAGGGTGATGAGACCAAAAATCAAGGGAGTTAGCTTCTTTTTTTTTTTTTTAGTTTCGACCCTTCCTCAGCCAAAACGAGAGGAATATTTTTACAAATTTTCTCTTTGACATGCATGGTGCAAGAATCTATGTCTAAATGAATAATTGAAGCTAATTTTGGGCGTGTGATATAGTCAAAACGAAATTCTAAATAAATTAATTTGAATTATATATTCTCGTGGCTCTCAAAGGAATAGACTTAACTTGTTAAATGCTAACCACATTCAGCATAAATAAGAATATAATATGCTCTATTTTTAACTTTTACCAATTTCTAATTTAGCATTTTGCTCCGACCCTCTAATTCTCAATGAAGTACCAAAAAAAAGAAAAAGAGTAACAAATAGTCGACAATCAAATTAAGAGTGAACCTGATGGATGCAATATTTCGCAACTTAAGCCTTGAATGTATTAGCCAGCGAAGCCAGAATAATTAAGAGTTTGGGGTTTTAAATTTCGTAAATAAACCGTCAATCAATTTTGTTAGGATTTATAAATTAATATACATATAAATTTAATTAATTCTCTAGTACAAGTATAGGGTCTCAGGAAAGCTATTGGATTCGTCCGAACCCATGAACCCTAGCCTAGCTACGCCACTTGTATTAGTTATAGGATGAAACTTCAAATTAGCTTAAGGGAGGATATCATCGATTACCTTTATAAACTCTTAACATTATTTTCTTTTTCGATCTTCTCTTTTAAAAGTTTACCGAATACATTAACAAGGGAAAAAACTCTTAAACATTAAGCAAACTCTTAAATATACTTATGTCATTTTCACCCATCAAAGAAGCAGTAGTATTTTTCAACATAAAAATTTAAAAGTAGAGTAGCTGTTATACCACTGTTCATCTCTTTCCTGCCAAGCCTTGCCCATACTTTGCCACTCCCTTTTAGAAATTAAGTGGCCTGCAAAGTATAGTACATACACTTTCTATTTTACAATTATTATAAGACTATAAAAGTGAAAATTACTCTCCAATAAGAAGAAAAATAAGTTTTTCTTTTTCTTTTTCTGTTTTAGAGTTTATTTACATAAAAAAAAAAATCCACAAATCAAATTTCCCTTCCACTTTTTTTTTTCTTTGTTCCTTTTTTGTGCTGCAACTTTCTATTGAAACAGACATATATGCTATACACAAGTGTAGGGAAATAAGAGTTAGACTATTAGGAGCGGAATTCTACTTTTGAATATTTACTATAGTTAGTAGCTAGGAGTATCATTTAGAGTACCCTTTTTAAGTTAAAGATTTAAAGTGACTTCACTAATCCAAACAATCTCCTAATTAGTGTGAATATATACATCTGGCATTCATCCTCATCTTTTTTTACACAATTATTGTTGTACCATACAATGGATTAGGAGACACATAATATTATCCACTACTCATTCTTGTCCTGGAACTGTCAAAAAGACCTTGTCCACAAGAAACCACAATTTTTTCCTTAAATTTATGATAATCACTTCTCTCTTTATCCGAGATGATGTTTCATTAATTTTATTGTTGTCTTTAACTATGCGTTCTAAAATTATTTCAAGTTGAGTAGATATTGGATTTTTTATTTTGACTATATATATCCAAGTTAGTTTGAACAATGTTTGTCTTACTATAGCTAGTTTTTAAAGTTGACTTAGTCAAAGGTTCATTCGAGTCTTATACTCATTCTTATTCTTGGTTCACTACACAATAAATATTTCTAATAACATCTTGAAATAGATTGTTATAACTCTTTACATAGTTTTGAATTACTCTCATCTTTGATGTGCTAATTTTTAAATTGAATTAGTTCAAAAGTTCATGTTTTGATTTCAAAACCAGCAGCTAGCCCTAATTAAGTATGGTTACTATAGTAATTAAGCACCACAATTCCTCTCAAAAAACAAAATTTATAAAGCAATCAAGTGCATCAATAAAATAGTATATGTGCTATGTTTCTTCCAAAGGAGGTGCAGGTGGATGATTAATGTGAAAAGCAAAGGAGTTGCTTTACTAACCACGATAACTAAATAATAATTATAAATAGATATTAGTAAAGTAAGAAAAGAGAAAGCCCACAGATTAAATACTATAACATTTTTCCACTTATGAACATAAGACAATTTTGCTTTAGGAAAATTGGTGAAATAACATTGACCCATTAGTGACTTTATTGGTTAATCGGGCCATTAATTTTTCTTTGACATAGTACAATTGTCCTGGCAACAATAGTAGTTTGGAGTATTTTGACAATGAATTTCCAGGTTTTATGAGAAGCAATGAGTGGTATATATAGGGGCCTTTTTATACAGAGGAGGCAGTGAAGTATTCTATGTTTTTAAAGTTGACACGTTTGAGTCTTCATTACGAGTTTATTTAATATTTTAATGGTCCAATTAGAGTCTTTGAAGTCATTTTCACTCATCAAATAAGTTCGCCATTTTCCCCCTTCCTTGTAGATTGCATTAATAATTAAATAACTACATACCAATGAAATGTCACAAAATTACTAGTTCATTGTAACCTGATCAAATACACAACTCAACTTACCCTACAAGGATTTAGGATTAAAAAAAAGGCTAAACGTTTTATTTTTAAAATTTTAACTTATATAGAATTAATGTGCATTCAATAACAATTGAACCTATTTAATTTAAATCTTGAATGCCTTAAAGAATTTTTTTTTAAAAAAAGTGTGCATGCATAAAATTAGGCAGCTTTATTTATGATTATATCCCACATAAGAGAAATAAATATGGCAAATTGTAAAACTAATAAATAAACTCAAAAAGAGAGCAATTCCAGAAGTAAAAGTCATACCCAACACAAAGAAAATTCAGCTTCTTTTGGCCCGGGGAAAGAGGGATACAGAGAAGTGGTCATTACACTATGGGATTCCTTTAATTTTTACTTATTAATTCCACAAATCTAATCTCTCTTTACTTTTTTTTTTCTTAATTAATTTGTTAATGTCGATAACGACATACTTTATAAAATAGAAAATCTAAGACTCTTGGATTCACTTGGCTCCCAAAAGTTCAATTAAGTTTTGAATATTCAGGCACCCCAAAAGTTCTATAAATGCAAATAAAATTTGAGAAAATAATACTCCTAAAGTTATTCAAACCCACTCAATACATGACTGTGTACCACGCTATTAATTAAACTTGGCACAATCTAAAAGAAAACAAGAAGTGTAAGGTTTTAATTCTTGTTGAGATTAAATTTATTAGAGTATTCAACTTTTACATCCAAAATATTTGAATTTCAGAATTTTAACTAGCAAGAAAAAATAACGTCTATTGAGCTAAGCTTGTTTTAGTAAAATGAGTAAAACTGGTCCTTCAAACATATGCATGTTATAATTAGAACCGTCCTTTAGAAGGCTGCTAAAGGTAGGCAAAGTCAGCGACCTTTTTTTATTTGTCAAACTTACTGTTCGTCTTTTTATTTATTTCATGTCAAATTATTTGCCTATTCATTTATAATAATTGCGTATAAAGTTGTTCCTTTCCCACAATTAAAACCAACATAGGCTTCTCTCTTCTGACCCATTCAAAAAAAAAAAAAAATCTCCATGCAGATGTCAAAATCTAAACTTTTTTAGGTCTAATTACCAATAGAAATTGGAATACAATTTTAGTACTTCAATAAGAAAATATATTTAGTATTTTTAACAATAGAAATATTTTAGACTTTAAATTAAACTATTCAAATTTCATGTTATTAAATAATATTTTTATCATAAGATCCAAAGTAATATATTATAAACACATGGCTAACCTATTGTTAATTTTAAATGTCACTAATAACAATACTATCTGAAAGAAGAGGAAGTTATATAAAAAGAAGATTTTGGATAGAAGAACTAACTAGACTAATAAAGAAGAATTATTGAATTTTGTCCAATGAATTTGATTTGAAATTGGAATGATTTCAAATGTACAAGATCATCCTATTAATATTTGTCTATGTATAATTTTAAATTTGTAAAAGAAAAATATCAATAACACGGTTCAATACACTTGCCAAATTACCAATGTTTCAATATCTTCCCTAATAATTTTGTTGCAAAACTTAGTAATGGTGTCTAGTGTGAGAAGATTAAGAATATCGCTTTATCAACTGAGTTAGAAGCATTACAACAAAATCACCAATTATATATATTTGGAAATTATATAAGAAAATCGGTAACAAATTGTGTTATCCATCAATTTTCCTACTAAGAAAATCTGATGGGTAAAATATTTATATATTGTAATACTCTTTAAGAATTGATAGTGTATGGTTAACTAATTGATAAAATTATTTCATCAACTTTTATCACAAACACAAGAACCAGTTGCTTCAATAGTATTAATCAAGAGAAGTTTCAAAATAAAATTAGAAAATACTAACTATTTAAGTCTCACTTAAAATATTTAAAAATAATTATACTTTATGTAATACAATATAATTAAATTACAATCATTAATTTTAGTACATGTAAAAAAAATACTAACTTTATTAGGACATACTTTTTTTGGTACTGCGCTCTACCAACTAAGCTTAGACAGATTCGGTCCATATACTTCGTGCTATGTGTATCTTTTTTTTTTTTCCTCTTTGTTGCTCGCAAACCATAAAGATTGAGAGTATATGTAAAATTTGCTAAGACATGCGAGACTTTTACATTAAAACTGACATCCAACACTAACTTTTAGTTGTAACTGATTTTGTTATATAAATATATTTTTTTATTATTTTCTTTGTTTCAAAATAAGTGGCGTTATTTTTTCATTTTGTTTCAAAATATATAGTGTTTTAGATAATCAATAAAACACTAATACTAATATTTCAATTTTATCTTCTTTTTAAAAAATAAAATAAAGAGAACCAAAAAATTACTAAAAAGTCACATTTTTTCAGAAATTTATTAAAAAGAAATTAATAAAAATACATCTTATCTATGAAAAAAATCAGATATGGGAAAGAATTGTTGGAATTGTATATTAATGCAAAGGGCAAATATGAGTTGAATTGCTAAAAATAAGTGTATAAATAAACTAAACTCTAATTTATGTTAAAAAAAATTATTACACGAGAATTTTGGACATCTATCCTTATAATATTAAAAATGAATTAAAAAAAGTGTACTTGTACATAATGGTTGTTTTATTTATTTTTTATAATTATTGTCGCACGTATATAAAGGTGTAAACATCGTGGCCTGCAAAGTTTAGGTATGAACACCAAAAGCAAATTGCAATAAAGATAGAGAATTGAGGTTATTTTTTGGGTGGGGTTAGGGGTTTACAGAGTAGTGCTCAATTATTGAACTCTTAGATTTTTTTCACAAAATAAATACACCTTTTTCCTATTTTCTTTTTCTTTAATATTTTAAAAATTACGTGGTTTAATTATATACTACTAAAAAAAAATATTGGATCCCAAGAAAAACAATACGAAGTTAATAAACTCACTCAATACATATGTGACGATGTACCATTCAATTTCTGAAACGTGGCACAATCTGAAAGAAAAACAACAAGAAGTATAAGTTATGTTGTTTAAGAATTATTTCTTCAACCTAGCAGATAAAGTACTTGAGTATAATCTATGAAATTTGAAGCTCTTTAATGCGTTGTAAGAATCAAGGCCTGTATTTTTTTATTCGTGAAAAATGAAGGAAGAAAAAAGCAATACATATAAAGCCATATTACAAACACACTGATCATGTACCATGCAATTATTTGTGAATTAAACTTGGCACAATCTGAACGGATACAAGAAGTACACGTTTTTTCCTACTTCTTTTTAACCTTTTTTAATAATAATTACCCTAGATCTATCCCATAAATTAAAATACAGACGAGATTATCCTTTTAGTTAAAGATATAAAGTGACTACACTTATCCAAACAATCTCCTAAATGTGAATATATACATATAACATTTGGCATGCATATTATTGTTGAACCATACATAGAATGGATTAGGAGGCACATAATTATGAGTCCGAAATTAAAAGGGCAACAGATTTTTTCGAAAATTGTAAAAGGGCAACTCAATTAATTATGAAACCAAAAGGGCAACAATTTTTAACGCCGTGTAAATCAGGTTTTCTAAAACGAGGCTCAAATTCCAATGAGCCTTGTAAGGCTCAGCCGCCAATGAGCCTTGCAGGCTGTTATTTTTAAAAAAAAAAAAACATTCTCGTTTTATTTTCTTGTTTGTTAAAAGTCTAATAATAACAATAATACATAGTTGTTGATATGATGCATAAAGATAGTTTAGACCTTATTGCTAGTCATTACTTTGTGGCTTTTCAAACGAACTACACCCAATAGTTTAGACCTTATTTACTACTTGGTTGATTTTTTTTTTCTACAACTTTTTTTATGTGAAATTATAATTTGGTTTATTCACTTGCAGAATGATAAAATTCAGCCTTCTTTAGTCATACTTTATTTTGGTGGAAATGCCCTATTGATGAATATGTTGAAAACATGAGAAAAATTATACTTCATATCAAGGTAAAAAATAATAATTTACTCTTTAAATAATTTATAGTAAACATGAACCATGCATATATGTTGGAGTTCGAAAACTTCAATTATATATATATATATGTTGTTATAATCGACAAATTTTTAATTTTGACATGGCCACACGTACTCATCACCTGTGAAACCGGTAGACATAAACAACAACAACAACCGCATCAAGACAGACGATAATCTCTAGAAGTGTTGTCTTTTATATTTTCTATCATGTCCCTTATATGTTCTATCAATTTTTTACAAATTATATATATAAAATTGAAGTTTTCGAACCTAATAGCCCTAAGGTATGCTTTACTTTCTAATTGTAGTTTTAAAATTAAACATTACAAATGTGTTTACACTTTAAAAAAAAAAGGAATTAATTATTAGAGTAAAATGATATAAAAAAAACTAATTGTTTATAAATAATAAATAATTTAAGATCACTATTTTTTTAATAATGATTTATAATAATATGAAAAAGATGTAATAGTAATTAGACAGTACCACAATTCCTCAATAAATTAAAATTTTGATAAGCAATCAAGTGCATCAGTAAAATATTGTAAGTGTGATGTTTCTTCCAATAGAGGTTCAAGTAGACGACCCACGTAAAAAGCAAAGGAGTTCCTTTACAACCCACTAAATATAACAAAAATAATTATAAACAGATATTAGTAAAGTAATAAAAAAGAGAAAGCCCACACTTATGAACATAAGACAATTTTGCTTTAGGAAAATTGGTGGAATTATCATATTGATTCATCAGTGCCTTGATTAGTTAATTGGGCCATTAATTTCTCTTTTGACATAGTACTATAGTCCTGGCAACAATTAGAGTTTGGAGTATTTTGACAAAATAACAAACAAGGGTGGACGGTCGTGTTAGTAAATGAATTTCCAAGTTAACTAATTTTCTCATTTTACATGAAATTAACTTTAATTAGCAAGTTTTCATTTCCAACCTTGGATAATAAATACTTTTGTCCATTATTTTAAAAATAGAATTTTCATTTTTATTTATCACTTTTGACGTATCAAAAAAAAGATAATTATTACTTTCATATTTTACCCTCAACATTAATTGTTTAATTAATAATCATTTTTCAAATATAATACTCCCTCAGTTCCTATTTACTTGCCCATTTTTTACTTGACATATCTATTAAGAAACTAATAATTGATAGAGTGAGTTTACCATTTTACTCCTACTATTAATTGATAGAATTTCAAAATCAATTTACTCATTAAAAAGGTTCTATCTTTTTAAAAAATATCAGCTTTCTAAATAAATTAAAGGTAAACAAGTAAAATGTCAAAATTGGACAAATAAAAAGTAGAGCGAGGGAACAAGTAAAATGTACAGTATTTTGGTAAAATACTCCCTTCAGCCATGGTTTTTAAAGGCATGCAGAATCCAAAATGAACAGCAGAAATAGTATTGTGTACTCAGAGAATCTACTTCTTGGGCGGAAAGAAAGGAATGATTTGTAACTTGCTAAGCTACTCCATGTTAACTTTTACTTTTTCGAGCAAACAACTACAAGAGAAGTAGCCGACAATCAAATTAAGAGAGAAAAATTGTGGAAGCCAAACTTTAGGACTTGAACCGCTTGCAAATATTATACCTTAATTAAGCAAGAAACAAACGGGTATCGTCACATTAATAATTTAGAGAAAATTATGAGAAAGAAAATCCCATGGAAACCAAAAATTAATTTGCTGTATTCAGAGCTCCCAATCTGCATGTATTATAACCTCTTTCTATATATAATTACTGCCATGAGCTAATTAAAAAAAAGCACATTAAGCAAAAGCAGATGCAGCCTCTCTTCTCAAATCTCTGTAGAATCGAGAAATGAATTCATCAGCTTTCTCATCAACGTGGCTAATCATCATGTCACCATTATCAGCTTCTCTTAGTGGGAAAGGCGAGTCAGTGATCCTTAATTGCCTCACCGTTGGAGTCCTCCCGAATCCAGGCAAAGCAGGTGATGCTGTTTCGCTCTGAAGCATTTCTAATGCCTTCAAAACAGCAGCGTTCATCATTGAAACATCGTCATGTTCAGGCTGACTATGCTTATTAATGCGCTTGGTGATGTGGAAGGGGAGATGGAAAGCAGGGCTGTTACTGCAGCTGAACTCGTAATACTCTTTTGACGATGATTGATGGCCATGATTAATATTATTATGGGCCTGGAACATCAGATTTTGGAACACGGCTTTTCCAGCAATCTTACCACGTTTCATTAATAAGTTGAGATCGAACATTAGTTTTCTCTTTGATGATAATCCTTTCCTCAACATGAAATATGCCACGCGGACTATCTTCCAGAACTTTTTCGCTATAACTGGCAATTTTTGATCCATTTGTTCTGTCTAATTAAGTACTCTCTATATATATTCACGAGCAGTATTTTTTTTCTTTTGAATTGAAATTTTGTTTGTTCACTTAAGAAGGAGAGACAAATATTGATGAAAACTTTAGAGGAGAGCTTGTTTTTGTGGTTTATGAGAAGAATTGAGTGAGTGGTATATATAGGGGGATTTTCATATGTACAGAGGAAAAGGATGTAATGAAGTATTCAATATGTTTACTTTTTAATAAGTTGACACGTTTGGATACGGACCACGTATAGTTTGAGTTTATTCAATATTTTATTACTTCAATTATTATACAAGGAGTTGGTGATTTTCTGGATCTAGCTTTAGGAAAGTCTTTTATCAAAGTCATTGTTACCCAATACCCACAAGTAAATTTTCCATATTTTCCTCTTCTTTCACATGGATAAATTGCAAATGCAAGTACAATTCCAATTTTACAAAAATATCATTTTAACATAATTTCCAAATGTCGTATGCTAAATATCTGATTATGGTATTTTGCTAGACACAAATAAATACGTCGAGGACGGCTGTTCCTGTTTAGTGTTTATCACTGCGTGATTTCACGATTTTTCAATATTAAAACATTAATTAAGTACTTTTTTCTTTTTAAAAATTGCAAAAATCACCTTAAATATAGTAGGAGCTGATTGGGAAGATTATACATATAATATTCTTTTTTAAGACAAGCAGATCCACAATTTTAAGTGTATGAACTTTTATTACGAGATTACTAAGAAAAACAATACAAAGTCAATAAATTCGCTCAATATATATGTGACGATGCTCCATTCAATTTCTGAAACGTGGCACAATCTGAAAGAAAAACAGGAAGTATAAGTTATGTTATTTTAGAATTATTTCTTCAACCTAGCAGATAAAGTACTTGAATTTAATCTATGAAAATTGAAGCTCTTTAATGCGTTGTAAGAATCAAGGCTTGTATTTTTTTTATTCGTGAAAATGAAGGAAGAAAAAGCAATACATATAATTTATAAAGCCATACAAACACGCTGATCATGTACCATGCAATTATTTGTGAATTAAACTTGGCATAATCTCAACTAAAACAAGTAGTACACGTTTTTTCTACTTCTTTATACTTTTTAAAATAAAAACTACTTCTTCAACTTTAATTTCAGATAGCACATATTTGAATTTCACAATTTCTTTGTCTAGAAGATATTCATAAAAAATGTTAAGTAAAGCTAGATCTATCCCATAAAATAAAGATGAGAGTAATGAGTATCATTTAGAGTATCCTTTTAGTTAAAGATATAAAGTGACTACACCTATCCAAACAATCTCCTAAATGTGAAGATATACATAATACAATAACATCTGGCATGCATATTATTGTTGAACTATATATTGAATGGATTAGGAGGCACATAATTATACCCACTATAGTCATATTGAATATGCACTTTTTATTTTAATTTTTTGTTGCTTTTTCTCTGTTTTATTTATTTACATTTCGAACCCCTTCTGAAAGATGAGCTGTAAATATCTTGTCCTAGAGCCGTCAGAAGTCCTTCTCTTTAATTTTATTTTTAAATTGATAATAATCACATCTCTCTTTATCCGAGATTGATGTTTCATTAATATAATTGTTGCATATAATTACATGTTCTTAAATTATTTCTAGCTGAATACATATTGGATTTCTGATTTTGAATATGTCCAAGTTTTAATTAGTCATGTTAAGTTACCTGGGAGAGGAAATGTGATGTTATTTCCTAAATCCTAATATGACTTGAACAATCTCAATTTCATCATTTAAGTTAATACTCTCTTCTATTTCTTTTTTGTAGTCATTATTTTCTTTTTTAGAATCAAACGATAAGAATTAATTACTTCCTTGTGAACGTAGCTTTGATTTCAAAACCAAATAGCCCTAGGGTATGCTTTACTTTCTGATTGTAGTTTTTAAATCGAACATTACAAATGTGTTTACACTTTTTTTTAAAAAAGAAATTAATAATTAGAGTAAAATGATAAAAAAAAATACTAATTCTATCTTGTATTTATAAATGAATAAATAATTTAAGATCACTATTTTTTAATAATAATTTATAATAATATGATACATATATAACAGTAATTAAATAGTACCACAATTCCTCAATAAAATAAATTTTTAATAAGCAATCAAGTGCATCAGTAAAATATTGTAAGTGTGATGTTTCTTCCAATAGAGGTTCAAGTAGACGACCAACGTAAAAAGTAAAGGAGTTGCTTTACAACCCACTAAATGTAACAAAAATAATTAAAAACAGATATTAGTAAAGTAATAAAAAAGAGAAAGCCCGCAGATTAAACACTATAACATGGTTCCACTTATGAACATAAAGACAATTTTGCTTTAGGAAAACTGATGGAATTATCATATTGATTCATTAGTCCCTTGATTAATTAATCGGGCCATTAATTTCTCTGACATAGGACTATAGTCCTGGCAACAATTAGAGTTTGGAGTATTTTGACAAAATAACAAATCAGGGTGGATATGTTAATTAGACTGTGTAAATGAATTTCCAAGTTAACTAATTTTCCCATTCTACATGAAATTAACTTTAATTAAAAAGTTTTCATTTTCAACCTTTGATAGTAAATACTCTCCAATTATTTTTATTTGTTTATTATTTTAAAAATAGAATGTTCATTTTTATTTGTCACTTTTAACATATCAAAAAAGGATAATTATTTACTTTCATATTTTACCCTTAGCATTAATTGCATATTCAATAATCATTTCTCAAAATGTAATACTCCCTCAGTTTCTATTTACTTGTCCATTCATTTTACTTGACATACCTATTAAGAAAATAATAATTGATACAATGAGTTTACCATTTTACTCCTATTAATTGATACAATTCCAAAATCAATTTACTCATTCAAAATGTTCTACCTTTTTCAAAAATATTAACTCTCTAAATAAATTAAGGGTATAATAGATTAAAAAAAAATCTTGATTTGTCAAAAATAACAAATAAAATGTCAATATTAGATCAGTAAAAAGGGACAGACGACCAAGTAAAAATGTATATTATAGTAAAATATCCCCTTCAATCATGGTTTTTAAAGGCATGCAGGATCCAAAATGAACAAGTAAAAATGAATCCGAAGAATATTATGTACTCAGACAGTGGCGGAGCCACCTTACAATGAGGGGTTCATCCGAACCTCTTTCGGCGAAAAATTATATGATTTATACATGGTTAAAATATTTTTTTAGGTATATATAGTAGATGTCGACTCCTTCGGCTACTTCATGTGTCTATTTTTTTAGATTTTGAACCCCCTTATTGAAAATTCTGGCTCCGCCACTGTACTCAGATAATGGAAAAATTATTTGGATGGATACCTTTTAATAAATAATTACTTATTTTAGCGATATTTTTTATTTATTACCATTTATAGCAATACATAGCAATAATATGTTAAATCTACAATATGTATTAAAAGTGAATTATGTATGCAATATATATGTATTATAATTGTTTTTTTTTAAATATATTATGCTTGTTTGGTAAGAAATTGACACATTGTATTATAAGTGTATTAACTGTGTGATAAATGTATTATCTATCAATAAAAATTATATTATATGTGAATAATAAATTATTCTTTGTAATATATATTATAACTGTATTATAAGTATATTAAAAGTGATCAAGTGAAAATAAAATGTTATTACTATAAACGATAAATATTTTTTAATATAGTATATTTATGTAAGTATCCCTCAGATAATCTACTTCTTTGGCCGAAAGAAAGGAATGATTTTTAACTTGCTAACCTACTCCATGTTACCTTTTACCTTTTGATCTTCTTATTCTCGAGCAAACAACTACTCCCTATTTCAAAAAGAATGACCTCCTTTCATTTTTAGTTTGTTTAAAAAAAGATAATCTCTTTCTTTGTTTAGTAATATTTTAAAGCCACAAGATTAAAGGGCAATTTTATACATTTGACATAACTTTAATTTAGGATCACAAAATTCAAAAGTCTTTTTTATTTATTTAAATTACGTGTCAAGTTAAACTAGATCATTTTTTGTGAAACGGAGGAAGTACGAGAGAAGGTTGTAGTAGCCGACAATCAAATTAAGAGAGAAAAATTGTGGAACCACTTGAAAATTGTATACCGTAATCAATAAACAAACGGGTATCATCACATTAATAATTTTCATAATTACATAAAAAGAGAAAATTAAGAGAAAGAAAATCCCGGGACAGAATAGAAACCAAAAATTAATTTGCAGTATTCAAAGCTCCCAATCTGCATATATAAGCTCTTTCTATACATATAATTATTACCATTCGCTAATTTTTAAAAAAATATTAAGCAAAAGCAGATTCAGCCTCTCTTCTCAGATCTCTGTAGAATCGAGAAATGAATTCATCAGCTTTCTCATCAACGTGGCTAATCATGTCACCGTTATCTGCTTCTCTTAAAGGAAAAGGCGAATCAGTGATCCTTAATTGCCTCACCATTGGAGTCCTTCCAAATCCAGGCAAAGCAGGTGATGCTGTTTCGCTCTGAAGCATTTCTAATGCCTTCAAAACGGCAGCGTTCATCATTGAAACATCGTCATGTTCAGGCTGACTATGCTTACTAATGCGCTTGTTGATGTTGAAGGGGAGGTGAAAAGCCGGGCTGTTACTGCAGCTGAACTCGTAATACTCTTTTGAAGTTGATTCATTAATATTATTATGGCCCTGGAAAATCAGATTTTGGAACGCAGCCTTTCCAGCAATCTTACCACGTTTCATTAATAAGTTGAGATCGAACATTAGTTTCCTCTTCGATGATAATCCTTTTCTCAACATGAAGTAAGCCACGCGGACTATCTTCCAGAACTTTTTCCCTATAACTGGCAATTTTTGATCCATTTGTTCTGTCTAATTAAGTACTCTCTCTATATATATTCACGACCAGTTTTTTTTCCTTTTGAATTGAATATTTGTTTGTTCACTTAAGAAGGAGAGACAAATATTGATGAAAACTTTAGAGGAGAGCTTGTTTTTGTGGTTTATGAGAAGAATTGAGTGAGTGGTATATATAGGGGAGTTTTCATATGTACAGAGGAAAAGGATGTAATGAAGTATTCAATATGTTTACTTTTTAATAAGTTGACACGTTTGGATACGGACCACGTATAGTTTGAGTTTATTCAATATTTTATTACTTCAATTATTATACAAGGAGTTGGTGATTTTCTGGATCTAGCTTTAGGAAAGTCTTTATCAAAGTCATTGTTACCCAATACCCACAAGTAAATTTTCCATATTTTCCTCTTCTTTCACATGGATAAATTGCAAATGTAAGTCCAATTCCAATTTTACAAAAATATCATTTTAACATAGTTTCCAAATGTCTTATGCTAAATACTATTTGATTATGATATTTTGCTAGAGACGAAAAAAATACGTGGAGGACGGCGGCTGTTCCTGTTTAATTTCATCACTGTGTAATACCACGATTTTTCAACATTGAAACATTAATTAAGTACTTTTTTCTTTTTTTAAAATCGCAAAATTCACCTTAACTATAGTAGGAGCTGATTGGGAAGATAATACATAATATTTCATATAATATATTTTATAGACAGGGAGATCCACAATTTTATGTGTATTAACTTTTATTATGAGTTTACTACCTTATTGAGTTAATAATAAATACTTATCAATATTTAATAAATTTCTTAATTTGTATACATGGTTTGGGCAAAATCGAACTCGTAGCTTGACACAAAGCTTGATCCGCCTCTGTGACTTTAATAAGTAATCTGACATTAATTAAGCTTTTTTCATGTTTGGTTCCGTGACGTTAGAAGTACTAATCAACAAAATTAAAAGGGAAGCCGTATAATCATTTTTTATTTTAAGTAGAAGAAAAAGAGGAACATGATACAAAACGTATCGTAGTTGTTCATTAATATTGAAATTGTTTACTTAAGCCGTTGAAAAAAAGTAAACTTAGGAAGGGAGGTTTCTCAAAAGACTTTAACAAGCTGTCTCTTCTAAACAAAGAAAGGAATGAAATATTACCCTACCAAGGAAACCCTTCTTTTGTGGAAATTAATAAGTTAACTGTGGGCAACAAAATAATCATGAGAAATAAGTCAAGAACGTAACGTTGCTCTTTTTTGTTAAATTATGACTAAACAACAATAATTTAACAG
>JAJOOR010022670.1:0-20707 GCA_036250505.1 Solanum acaule | reverse complement strand
TGTTATCGGGTTAAATTTTAATATGAAACTTTTTTATCCATATGGAATCCTATTCATATTTAGCAATCTGCTTCTTGCCCTTTTTTAGTTTGATCTTATGTGGTCTGGACTTAGATTCGCTTAAGTAAATTGTTTGTCTTTATATATATTGAATCAGCTAACTCTTTTTAGTATAACATTTAGGTCGAATAAAACTTACCTGTTTCCTTCTTATACCATGGCTGGTGTCATTTTCTCTAAATCTTCGACACTTCAAGAACAACAGTGAAAAAGGAAATTGAGAAAGAACTTTCTAGAACTTAAAATTTGCTTTTTCTGGTGTTCCTTTTGTATAGTGAGATCACTGTTTTCTTCAGTAGATGTACTGAACTGTCCAATATTCAGTCAAGTACTAACAATTGACAGCAACCAGTTTACTGCTTCTCAGTTGTCATTATCAAAATAGTCACTGTTTTTTCTGTTCTATGCTTTTGCAGTGCAACCATAGTCATCGCTTATCTGATGAAAAAGCATGGTATGAGTCACTCTAAAGCTTTTGAGCTTGTCAAGAGTAAAAGACCAGTCATTTCTCCCAATGCTGGTTTTATGACACAGCTGGAAAACTATGATAAAACCCTTAAAGGTAAGGCTTATTGTTCATTTGGTGGTTTTACTCGCATGATTTAAGGTTGACGAGTTTTAGTTGTCTCATTACTGTGATGTTATCATGTTGCATCTATGATGATTGGTGATGAAAAATGAGGATTACCTATGTTAACTTCTGACTTATGTTAAATTTCTTATTAAATTACTGTTGTGAACTGAAATCAAAATACAGCCGTCAGACTTACCAAAACCACTGAAAGGGGAAAAGACGAAGTGCAGCGGCAGTTTTCTAAATTGTATCTAGCAAAACAATGCTGGGCTTGTTTCCACTTCAACAAGCACGAACTTTCCAGACAATCAAATAAACTCCCCAGTGAAACAACCGATGCTTGTTACTTTTGTTCTGTGAAATCATTAACTCGATCCAGTAACAACAAATCTCCCAAATCTAAGGTATGCGTCACGAGTCACATGCATATGCAACCTTTTATTAATAATGAGAAACTTTTGGTATACAAACTGTATACCAAAAAGTAGAGAATCTACATAACACGATTCTCCATGAACAACACCCAATCATTTATTCAAATTGAAATCTCAATGGTGCACCAAAAAGAAACAAGAAATGAGATGTTTTTCCTCAAATGTACGTGATCATTCTCTATTCCATCGAAAGTTCTACTTTTTTTCTTCGACTAGATCCACACAATTGCTTGTGGGACAACATCCCAGGCCTTTGACTTCTCTTCCTTCTAATTTTTTTTCAGTGGAACTTGCTCCATCATTGTGCCCAGCATCGCCCAATGCAGTCCTAACCATTTCAAAATCTCACAGCACAAGCAAGTCACCACCAAATAAAGTAAGAGGAGGAGGTCTACATCTTCCCTTGAACATTTGCACATGAAGCACCACTGTACATATGTAGTCCGCTTTCCTTTTTTTTCAAGGTCTCAGCTGTCAATATTGCTCCCTCTCTGCCGTCAAGTAAAAAACCACACCTTTCTTGGTATCCAAGGAAATCAAACCAGCAAGTATGGAATCATATCCATCCCTCACCCAGAGCTTTGGATGATATGACTTTACTGAAAACGACCCATCTCTTCTAATCTTCCATGCCCAGTAAGTTGATCTTTCTGAGTAGCTTGTATGCAACTCACATATCTTGCTTCATTGCGCAACCCTACAAAGGGTTCACTGAGATGGATAGTTGCTGCAGCCGGTACAAAGCATTGTGGAAGCTTAAGCTAAGCACATAATACTTCACAGAGTAAAGATCAACGACCAAGAAACAGAGTAGCTGAAGCTAGCTATCAAATTGGCAACCTTGCAGAAACTTATCAAAAGTCCCTATAGTTGGAATCTGTGTTACACGGACCTTTCATTTGCCTTGAGATAACTAAGCCAAAACAATGTGACAAGGGTGGGGTATTTCATATGTATTCTTCAAAAATACTTTAAACATCAAATAACTGCACATGAACAAGGTAGTACACATTTCCTCATCGGATAAGGACCATAGTTGAGTCCATCTAACATCAGGTAAGGACCATAGTTGTGCATAGCTAAATCAGCTTTTCTATTTGGAGAACCTCTTTCCGTATGTGGGGTTTGACCAAATAAACAGTGAGCTAGAGTTTGGCCATAGATATTGGGAGTAGATTTTGAAAATTTATCTTCAAGTATTTGTTTGGCCATGAAATTTGATCAGATTTTCAAAATCTGATCTTCAAATATTTTCAGGTTCCCAAAAACTTACTTCGACCAGTTTTTGGGACTTCCACTCATAAAACTTCAAAATTTTTTCCAAGTAAAAATGCATGTCCAAACACAACTTCGAATTCCAAAATCACAACTTCAAAAACTCACATTTTCAAGTTTAAGCTTCAAAATCTATGGCCAAATGGGAGCTGAATCATCCACCGGAGGGGGTGAAACTTCATGAAATCTGGCATTTGCATGCAAATGGCATAAATGGCCGGCCCCAACAATCTGCAAATTATCTCACTCAAAACAGTTTGTTTCTCCAAAAAAGTCTCCAGAATTAATAGTTTATGAGTAGTGTGATTACCCTCAGGTCAAACTTGTCAGTACCTTAATGAATCATGTGACCTGTAAGACCTTATTTCTTTCTGGTGTATTACTGTTCCGATGTCTAGATTTGTGAAAATTCATGTTGCTGTAGCAGGCATGTAGATCTTTACTAGGGGATTCATTCATCACCATAATCTATTAGTCTCTAGAAATATATCATTGAATTCAACCTCCATATTGACAATCTTACTGTTTGTTCCATAGACATATGAATGGTTGGTCTTTAGCTGCTGATGTTCCTCCACATCAATGAGATACATAGAGGGACATTCTCCCATATGCTAAAACTTCTACATGTGGTTTTCTGGTTAATGCTGCTGTAAGCTAGTTTCTAGTGTTGTGAATATCGGTTATGATGGATCTTTTGCCTGGACTAGGATCACGATTTTTGCATATCCATTTAGTTTGGGTAATTCTTTGACAACACAAGAGTGAAATATGTTAGAGTTTACAAGATTTAGACGTTCTACTTTCTTATTCTTAAGATGAAGTATGGACATTCTTCATGCTACATGTGTTTCTTGCTCAAGGAAGTAGCTGATAATCCGTGTTCTAGTTATAAGTAGGACGAACACAGTAATAATGTTGCTAAAATTCTGATCTTGAATGTCATTTGATTAGGTAAACAGTTTTTGTGTGGCTAACTTCAATCTTTTTATCTTGTATTTCTTGCATCCATTAGTTCATTTGTTAGTTGGGCTTGTGAATTTCATCATTTTACTATGTTATCAGTTCATTATATTTCTAACCATCTTTTCAAAAATGCAGATCTGAATACACCAAATGTTATGCTGTGATAAAAGAGCACGCAGCGCCATCTTGTTGATTGTTTCAAACAGTAAGCATTGTTCATCCAAAAATGGGTGACCTGAAATAATTATTCATTTAGTTTTATATTTGGAGAAGACGGACGTGAGACTGTTCACCAATTTTGGGTGAAGTGTCTGTTTTGATGCATGTTTTTAGATAGGATCAGTTATGATATGTTGTGTCAAAAAAGTATTTGTTTTGACGTCAAACTCTTTAACATTAACTACTCATTCAAAACAATAGTATCACAAACTTTTGTTGCCCCGTTTTTATTTTTAACAATTTTTTGACCACCAAAAGATTTTATCTTCGTCTAGTTCGATCGTTTCAAAGTCTTGAAATATTATTTTGAATGGTGAATTTGGTTATGGTATTACGAAGGGGGAATTGGTCCAAAAATGGGATGGAGTTGCACCCGACTTAAGTGCCCCCGAATCGCATGAAATGGTCGCCTATACACGGCCTTTTTTCCTCATTTAGTGTTCTGTACACACATAAAAGTCTGACTATTTGGAGTTCACCTCATATAGGGCCTATTTGGGAGAAGGACTCCCTACCAATAATCAATAAGTAACATCTATTTTATAGAAGCAATTTGTATTTGACCTTATCGAAATGTGTATACACAGAAAATTTCTTTCTTATCTAATATAAGAAAAGAAATTTAATAAAAAAAATTATAACCCCTATTTATATTTTTCAACGAAAGCAAAATCTTTGTTTGATCTTTATTCAAGAAATAAGTAATAATCAGAAGATTTTTATTCAAAGATAATCAATTTAAATATCTATTTTGTGTAGCAATTAGTACTGTGTCAAACTTTTAAAAAATATTTCTTAGTGTATTTTCTTTGAAGAATTTAAAAAATTATTTTAGGGACAAATCATCTTTTTCAACTTCTAATTTTTTTTTGAAATACTCTTTCTTTCTCTTATAAGCTTAATTAGATACTTCAAATTTTAAAAAAATAAAACAAACACTTTTAACCTTAGAAAAACTTAACCAAACAAATTATAAGTCGAAAGCTATTAATACTAGTATTTTAAAAAATGTTTGGACTGTCTTGATTCTTTGAGATTTGGATAGGTCTCAGCATTAATGACAATTGACAAACATCAAGTGGTGATTTATATATATGTTATATACCACGTAAAGATGATCGTTATCAGAAAAAAATGTGGAAACTTGTGGCGCAAAGTCAGCTAAGGACTTGTGTTCCATTGATAGAATAAAAGGATAAAAAGATGAATATGCTAGATATTACTACTTAGTAGAAGAGGCTACAACCAGGCATGATCAGGGGCGGACCCATGTGGGATTCAGGGTTCACCCGAATTTTCTCGGTAAAAAATTACACTGTATATATAAGGTAAATTTTCTGTATTTCTGTAGATATATATATAATTTGAACCCCTTCAATGATAAGGAGAAATTGATAGTGTAGTGGTAAGTCCCTTAAAATTTAGCTTCACTTCACCAGTTCAAATCCTTGTGATAGCGTTTTATAGTTCTGTTTTTCACGTTTCTTTTTTTAAATTTTTTTTAAAAAAATGTGCTAAAAGTGTGGTTTTAAACCCAAAAAAATTCAAGGGTCCCATTTCTAAATGCTTATTTACACGTTTATACTTTATTTTTTGAACTCCCTGAACGAAAATCCTAGGTCCGCCACTGGGCATGACTTCGTCAACATGCCTGCTTCTAGCCAGGGGTAGTTTGGTAATTTTGTTGTTTTCTTTTTTAAATTTTTATCTTTCATCACTATATATATATATATTAAAAAATTATGTAAAAAATATTATAAATCATAATAATTAATAGCTTAAAATATTTGAAAATATATAAAAAGTTTTCGTTAACTCTCAAAATTTCATCTATACCACATAAATTGGGATAAAGAGAGAGAGATTATATAAAATACATAAAATATATTGTAAATCACAATAATTAATAACTTCAATATCAAAAGAATTTATAAAAAAATTGATTGAATTTTGAAATTTCATTTGCATCACATAAATCAACACAAAAGGAGTAATATATATTATGTGAAAGTTACGTAAAAATACTATAAATCACAATAATTAGCAACTTAAAATCTTATATAATATATATGTATAAATTGGTTGACTCTAATATACAAAAACATGTTAAAAATTGATTAACTTCAAATTCCACATATACCACATAAATAAATTAAAATAAAAAGAGTAATATGTATTGGGCCCCGTGCTGGCACGGGGTCCCTATCTAGTATACATACAAGTTTTCTGTTATTTATAGAGGAATATACTACTAGAAAATGAGAAATTAGCTATGGATAAAATTTTATGGCTAAATAATAAAAATATGTTAATATCATTTAACTATGAATTAACAACGGACTATGAGAAATTCAATTAGTTAGGATCATTTTAGTGACAAATTAGCTAGGAATTGCCTATAAATTTCGTAGTTAATTTCATATTTTTTTTTAGTAATTATTTGGCTCACGTAACAGTATGAGCTTCTTGATGGAGCATTTCTATTGGGCATAGTATTTTAGGACTCGAATGGAGTTTTTCTATTGATTAATATATCCCCGTTGTTGCTTATAAATAGTAATTTCAACACACTTTTAGAGGGTTGGATTCTAAGAAGGCATAATATATAAATATGTCCTTTAACTTAGTTTCAGTCGATATATATGCCCTTCAACTATAACGACCCGAATCGTCGTTAATTCGAAAAGGAAAAATATCGGGAAAAAACTGGGCCTCTCAGCCCGCCAGATCGGGCCAGATGTCGCTAGGGCAGCAGCGCTCTAGCGGAATAAGTGGCCGCCAGAGCTAGATAGGAGAGATAGAATGTAAATAACGCAAAGTCTAATTTTCTTTTTTGCCAAAACCACCAAAAAAAGGTGAGGATCACCCCAGAAAACCCCAAAGGCTGGTCTAAGCTTAGGAAGGAAGGAGAAAGAGATTTCTAGCGTAAGGATGTCGATAGCTTGCGGATTTTCGGCCAAGATCCACCGTCTCGTCTTTCAAAAACCTGGATTGGAGCTATAACCCCTCTGCAACTGCTTGGCACCCAGGTAGGCTACGTTTATTAATTGAGTAGTTATAAATCTGTGACTCATTGCGTAGTATATTGGTAATTGACGGTAGAATTCATGCGTAGAATTTTGTGCACCGAATAGGGAAGATTATACATATATTCCTAGGTGTTACATCAGACATATACAGTAGGAGAAAGCCCTATCCCATGAGCTAGGGTTGTGTGATGGGTTGATTTCCTGTTGTGTGATATAAACTTGTTAATGGCTTCGTGATATGCATACATGTATGGGATTAGAGGTACTATGGATCGAACCTAATGGAAAGACTGAATATGTACAATTGCATGCCATGAACCTAATACTTGATTGTGTGATTATAAGTATGTTCGTTGTTGATGAGAGTGTGATTGTGATTGTGCTGATGGGATCGAATGTCGCGTACCGACACACTAACATGCATTGGATCGGCTGTCACAGACCGACATACTAACATGTATTGGATCGGGTGTCACGTACCGACACACATATACTTGTATTGGATCGGGTGTCACGTACAGATACACTAATATACATTGGATCGGGTGTTACATACCGACACATATACATGCGTTGGATTGGGGTGTCACGTTCCAGCACATTAACAGTTTGGGCGTGGGTTCCATGAGAGGACCACTTGTCATATATGCCTGTTATTGATAATGTGGAATTGAACATGTTTCTTGAAAAGATAGTTGGATTGTGCATTATGTTTATATATGTGAGTTCGCGGTGTCGTAAGGTAATTGGGTATATTGCGTTAATGAATGAATTGTGAATGGTCAGGTCCAATCGGGATATGGTATGGTAAGTGGAGACCAAGGTGCAGATGTTACGAGGTGTTATTTTAGAGAGGTGGTAATGTGTATAGTCGTTAAGAATTGTAGTGGTGATATGTCGTAATGTTAATAGTTGGGTATTTCCCCGGAAGGGGAGTCGTATTAAAACGTCTAATAAGTCTTGATAGAATGTACCATGGGGTTGAGGGTCGAGTGGAGATGTGAAAAGAGTAAGGGGTATGTCGTGAGTGGTTGGCAAGGTTGGTAGCGGTTACATCCGAAAACACACCTAAGGATTAGAATGGTTAAGCTATGATCAAGACTGGAATGATTTAGGGGTTAAAAGTCAAGTGTACTAGTGTATTCTTAAGTATCTTGAATTAGTAAGGGCGGGAAAATATAAAGGTGAAGGAATGAACAGTTTTATTACATGTTTCTTGCTAATCGATTTCTTATATTATGCGGTGGGCATCGAGTTGACCGATGATGCGTACCAGTACGTGTGGTTGTACTGATACTACTCTTGCTATGCCTTTTTGGCATAGTCTGGTTGCAGGGTCAGTGATGCTTCGTAGGTGAAGACGAAGGCAATCTCCAACAACTTCTATATTTCCTTCCATGTGGTGGGAGCTGCGTCATTTATAATTTTGTTATACTTTGTACTCTTAGTAGCTCTTGTACCTGCTTAGACTTGATCCATTGGGTGTTAATTATTTTACAAGTCTTCGCTCGAATTGTTTTAAACTCTTATTTTATGAAAATCTCCATGAATTTGTTTTTATCTTAGTTTTCTTAATCTTCCTCATGTTTTTAACTGTTTGGGAATTGAGGGTTCTCTTATTTAGGTGTTAGGGTAGGTGCCCGCATGGCCCGGTGGGTTGGGTCGTGACATCAACTTTAGGTGTGCACAAGTAGACATTTAAACTTGTACAAAATTGAATAAGTACACATGTGTGCCCTGTTAGGGGTTTTCCCTTATTTTCTTACCATATTTGAGTATTAATTTTCCTTAAAAGAAAGTCAAAGTATTACCTTACATGCTTGGACTTTTTTATGAAAGGAAAATATAATTTTCTTCCATATTTGGTTTATTCTTTCCTTAGAGGAAAAGTTTGGAGATTTATAAATTGAAGATCCATATTCTCATAGCAAAACACAATAGCATCCACAATGCAGACGTTTAAGAGATTAGTTTATCGGGAGATTTCCTCTCAACAATTTTAATATTTTTTATTAGTTTTTAATATGTAGGCCAATTGACCAAATTCCATATAATAATATTTTGATTTTTATTGTAAGTTTTTGTCATCTGATTTATCGATATCATGATCAACAATTATAAGCTTCCGCATGACGCCCTAATCACTTCTGCATGACATTTTGCATCCTACAATGACGTCCTACGTGCAATATGTCACGTAGAATGTATGTGTCTAGATGTTCAAATTTATACAAGTATGAGTGGCTCCTTCACACATTCAAAGTTGGAGGGCGTAAATGTCAATTGAAGTCAAGTTAAAAGATAGATATATGTATCATATACCTTCTAAGAAATACAAAAAACAAATAATGATATTCTCATGCTGAAATTTTTTCAATTTCTTAATAAGTCTTAGCTTTCAAAATTCCACACTTAACTTGACTACATATTTATGATCGATTATACACTAAACGTCTCTGAATCCTGCTCAAATATCAAATATCAAATATACACATCACTTTGATTTGTTGATTTTCCGTTCACCATTTTCAAAATATTCCATATCAATTTTATTCATAATTTTTTGAGGTATGAAAAAAAATCATAGCAAAGATTTGTCATTCTCAATTTTCAGCTCATGAACTTTAAATTGTTAACTTGAATTGAACATGGATATTCTTCAGAAATATTTATTTAAATATTTTTACTATTTGCTCTTATTTCTGATTCAACAATCCAATCAACTCTACATAGTTCATTTGAAGTAGACTTGCTAATGATCGTTCTAGCACATTCTGTATATTTGAATACGTTCATTTCAATAATTATTTCGTCATTCCAATAGAAAGTAACTATCATATCATGTTCAAAGTTCGTCATCTTTATGCACTACACATAAAAATAAGACATTTTTTATAATTAACAAATCAGAGAAATGTATTTAAAACTATTGTAAAATCTTATTATATTTCTATGTACATTGACTTGACTTATTTAATTTATATATAATGATTCTTGATAATGAAATCTGCAGAAAATCAATAAGTTCGGGTAGACTTCAAGAGCTCTTGCTCTACCTATCCTCCTACTTCTTATTCTGGAGGTCATAGAAAGATACAAACCGCCTACTCTTTAAAGCCCTACTATTAAATTATTGAAAATGAATTCGGTTTGTCCTCACTAATAAAAAACAACAACCCCTCCCCTTACAATAACTTCAAATCATAGATGCAATTCTCCTATGATTGTAGATATGTGTCACTCAAATTTTATTTTTCTTGACTACTTTATTGAATTAAAGAGAAAGTAATGATTGAATCTTTCTATACGATATAAGATTTAATGGACAAGAAAGAGAAATTAACATGATTACTTAAAGAAGAATAACAACTTCTAATTTTTAGGAAGAGTATAATATGGTATGAGAAAAAAAAAAGAATAGAAGGAAAAAGAATAATGTGCATTATGGTATAGCATATTTTGGTATGTATTTAAATATCAAAATTTTATTTTGAGACCAAAGTTTTATAAATACATCATTTCAAGACAAACATTGTATATGAAATTCTTTAAAGATTGAAAAAACTATTATATTTGGATGAAAAAAATACTTTTTTCATGACATCATCATCGACCAGATTTACATATCTAATTTTAAAAGAACTATTCCAATTAACACTACCACAAATGTTCAATTGAGAAAAAATAATAATTAATCTTATGCAATGCTACCATTTTTTATATAAGCATATATTAAATCATATGATTAAAACAACACAATGAGTCACATGATTAAAATAATACAACGAGTCATTCAGAAGTAATTTCTTTTTTCAACACTTTGCTTGATAAAATTCAACTTGAACAAAAAATATTTATCGACATAAGTTTGATTCCACCCTTATAAGTTATTTGGCTTAGTGAAGTTTTCATATCTAAGAAGATTATGTATTATTTTCTTGCGTAAGTATTTATTAAAAAGATTAAAAAAATTATTAATCTATAGATCAAACTGTCTCAAATAATATTTGTATCAAATAAAATTAAACTTAAGTTAATCTAGCTATGAGAGTAGGGAGGGATATATATTACTGAAATTGAATATAACATGTCAAGTAATACGTTTGAATAAAAGTTTATAATTAAAGTACTTTAGAGTGAAATTAGATGCTAGTAAAATGTGTTTGTAGATTATGTTGTAAAATCCTACTCAGTACTCCCTCTTCCTGTTCCGTTATCTAGTTTAGTAGTTTTTTGTTACCAAATCTTATGTAATTTCTCCTAAAATTTCTTTTTTTTTTCTATGTTCATCTCTTTTCCTTAACCTATGTTCTTATCACCTGCTTCTTTAACCATACCCTGGGATACACAGTCCTTTCGGTTCCTTGATCATGGCGGACTTTCAACTTCCCTAGGTATTTACAGGTTAATCCATCGGGGTTACTAAGAAGATAAGGAACTAACCATTTACTAAGAGTAATTTAAACAGTATATGAACATTAAAGTAATATAAACATCATATTATACATTCATAATAACAGTTCATAATAATACATACATAATATAGGGATAAACTTACTAAGATCTAGAAAACTGATAACTACTTACATGATAATGGTCGGAATGAGGTTTCTCTTTCGGGAGTCCCCGAGTGACCTTGCAGCTACTTGCAGAAAATAAACACTCACACTCTTTGTACACAAACACTCACACTCTTTTTTTATTTTATTTTTTATTTTTTATGAAAGGGAAGGGGAATATATAAACTAACTCTTACTAGATCTTTCGGAATCTTTCTTCTTTACTGAATGCTCTGCTTCTCTTTTTCTCTACCCTCTCTTCTTGCAAATGGTCTCTATTTATAGGAGAAAATTCGGATTTGAAGTTCGGATTTCAAATGTTGAAATAATCTTTCTTTTCCTGTCGGGTGCTCTTTGGGCCCCATCGTCACATGGGCTTGAAAGACTTTTTTCAAAGTTAATTATTCTTCATTTGTCTTCTTTTGGGTAGTGGAGTCTTCTTTATAGTAGTGGCTTGTGATGCCATTGCTTACATTTTCTTTTTGTCTTTTTTTGTTGACATCATTGCTTACATATCTGTATTCTTTAGGTATCCAAGTTGTGTAGAGCTTCGAAATTAAAACTCATTCCCGAATCATCGTCTTCGTTTGGGTCATAGTGTCGAGTAAATTGGTCTATTGATAGATCGTGATCGTTCTCATCACTTCTACTCCCTGTGTCTTCAGGATCAGAGTCTGCTGGTTCCGATTCTAGATTTGGGTTCTCTTTTATAATTTTTTTCTTGTATGACCTCCTTAATTTTTTCTTTAAGTAACTTGCAAAGGGAACTTTGTATTATTTTTTCTATTCTTTTTTTTAATTTTTTGTAAGAATCCCTTAGTCTTTTTGCTGGTCTCTGCCACCGTATTAAAACTTGCCGGCAAAATCCTTACACTTTTTGGCAAAGTGTCAGCCATCAACGGATTTGATGAGTCTTTACCCGCTACCATTTGAACGGGACTAGTTGTACCTTTAGCTGATACAATAGCTCTTTCTACATTCGTTGGGGAATGTACACCCGTCTTATCCATTTTGAAATGAGATGGAGAATTCTTTGGTAGTTTTGGATAGTCTTGTATTTGTAATGGTATGATTTGATTTGTATTTCCAAGAAGGGACCGTAATTTTTCTTGTAATGATTGGATATGTTGAGTCATTTTTTATTTCTCAGTCTCTAGTTTCTCAATTGTCTGGTTTAGTCTTTTGAATCCTTCAGTCATCGAAGAACAATGATCGCAGAAAATTATCTTGTCAGTGTCCTTTTGAATATTGTATTGTACAAAAGGTCTTGTAGTCTGTCTTAAAGCTGGGCTTATGAAATAATTTGGCCCAAGAGTTCCTCTAGCATAATCTAGTGCTTCATTTAAATCGTTGAAACCTTTGAAAAGTGGGGTAGGAAAGTCTTTAATTGAGTTTATTACCTCGATCCATGTCTGGAAGATGCCTGCTAGCTTTCCTTGAACTATTACATAGAACTTGAACCTTTTGTCTTCATTTTTCTCCGTAAAATAATAACTTACTGAGTTTAATACTGAAATAAAATAGCTATTGTCTCTTGGAATTTTGTTGTATGCTATCCATAGATTGTCTATCAAACATCTTTGATGTTTATCTATTTTTGTCTCGGGTTTTACCCTGAAACTTAAATTAGACGGAGGATAAAATATTAGATTCTGTCTTCTGAAATATAGTCTTTCCATAGGAGTATTTAACCTTGCATCTTCTAATCTTGTTTGTGGTCGAAACAAAGTGTTTCCCAATAATGTCTTTAAATATATATCTTTGTCATTTTGCCCAATGTTACTTGAGCTGGACGCCTTGTCTTGGTTCTTACCTGTACTCATTCTGAAAATAAATAATTAGTTTTCATAAGTCTGCTTAATTGATCTGCTAAGGAATTATCTTTTCCTTTTTATATGTTCTGAAAATATATTGTATATTGATGTAGCATCTAAAAAATTTAGCCATCTTCTTTTACTACTATTTTTTCCTTCTATTTTCTGGTGGAATTTTACAATAGCCTCGCAGTCCGTTCTTACCAGAATTTCTTTCTTATTGATAATATATAATTTAAAACTATTTAAACCATAGATGACTGCTAGGATTTCTGCATCTATACTACTTATGTTTCCCTTTTCCTTGTATTTTCCACTGTGATAGGCGCAAATTTTTTAATCTTTCTTGTTTTCGTATTTATTGTTCTTTGTTTTTAATACTGCTCCCCATCCTTCTAGACTTCCGTCGGTTTCCACTATTGGGTAGTCCGTTTCTAATGGGAGGGCTAAATCTGGTATGTTTTTAACCATTTGTTTAAGCTTTTGTACTAACTTTATGTCTTCCATATTGAATGTCTTCTGTCCATGAATTCCTGTCTTAGAATATAAGGGTCCTGCTATTTTTCCCAAGTCTTTTATAAAATTTCGTGCATAATTTAATATTCCTAGGAATTTTTGCAAGTCTTTAGTATTATCTAATTTATCAGGCATGTCGAGGACCTTTTTTGTTATATGGGATTGCAATTTTATCTTTCTATTTCCAATTTCTACCCCTAGGAATTTTATAAGTGTTTTACATAATTCCATTTTTTTTTGCTAATTATAATTTCATTGTCTACAAATAGTTTAGACACCGTTTGTAAATAGTCCTAGATGTTCGTTGGTATTATTACTAAATACTAAGATATCGTTTACATATACTAAAATAAATTTTTTATAATCTCTAAATATATTGTCTATCTTTCTCTGAAAAATTGAAGGGGCTGTTTTTAAACCGAAGGGCATTACCAACCATTCGAAATGTCCTTCTAGGCAAGTAAAGACTGTTCATTCTATACTGTCTTCATGCATTTTGATTTGCCAGTACCCGGATTTACAATCAAACTTACTAAAAAAATTGCTTCCTTGTATTCAATTATTAATTCTGATTTGTCTGGTAGTTTGTTATATCCTTGTAAGGTTTGGGTAATATAATCTTCGTGTGGATTTTGGGTAGTTTTGGATCTGGGGTTTTTGTTTAAAAAGGTTTGTATTTTGTGGATGTTTTCTATATAGGCTCTGGTTATGTGATTAAAAATAAAGCAAGTACAAGTACACCAGAAGTTAAAAACCCAAAAACACTAAGTCCTAATTATTATACGGTTAGTTACGAAGAATCTGACATATATGATAGTCTATGGAATAAAAGATTAAACAAAAAATGGACGCCATCCACAACATCACGAAATAATAGTTTCTTAGATTTAGATTGTGTAACAGGTATAAACAAAACAATACAATGATTTAGAAATTCAATATTCAGATTAATGATAAATCAAGAATACTTAGAATACTGGCATCAAACTATTATAAATATTACTTTATTATGTAATCTAATCAAAGAAAATGTAGAAGCATTCCAACAAACTCACGACATAGAAAACATAGAATATATGTTGGAAAATATTAAAGAAATAATAAGATTAATACCTTTAGAAAAAATGTATTATGAACGAATTATATCCATCCATTCTAGTATTGTCATTAAGTCTTTTATAGTTTATTACCATTCTAGCTTTTCCTCTTAATATTTCATTATGGTTTCTTACCATAGATGTGGCCGACCTATGTGTTGAAGTTGATCTTCTTATTACTCCTAAGTTTAGTAATTCTTTTATCTGGTCTTCAAATTCTTTTAGGTCTTCATTTGTGGATTCTATTGAAGCAGTTTTAATAATATATTCTGGGTTAATAATATCAAGTCTGCAAGTTATATGATTGGCTTCCCAGTGTTTCAGAGGTCCTTCTCCAATTATTTCTAATTTATCTAAGATGGAAATTACTTCCTCTAGGTCTTTCTGATTTTTTATGACTCCTATATATTGTAATCCCTTTTTTTGTAAAGTTCTGCATTTATTTCTATTAAGCTATAGCCTTTATCTAGTTGTATATCAGATAAACTTAGTTTTAATAATTCAATTTCTTCTATTTCTTCTTCAATAACATGTATCTTAGTACAATTACATTCTTCTCCTTTATTACATTTTGAAGTATTTGTATTAAGTTTATCAGTATTTTTGAGATACCTAGATTTCGTTGGGAAAGATTCTGTTGTTATTGAGGTCTGAGTCATATTTTTAGAGAATATTTCTCCGTCTCTAGTAAGGAGACAGCTTACGTTGTTATGTAATAAGATGTTTAGACCTAAAACAAAATCTACTCTAATATTTAAGTCTCTAACCCATATTTTTTCTAATTTATATGTGGGTTTATAAAAATCTGCACATGTATTTAAAAAACTTATTTGAGCATTATTAACATAATGCTTATATACATTTGAAGATCCGTCCATTTGCATTGCGCTTTGTGGTTCTGGAAATTCTTTTATTATATCTAGAGGCAGGATACTTCTATTTATTATACTTTTTGTACATCCGGAGTCTACTAGAGCTAAAGTTTCTATTTCGTAGTCTTGAATTCTTATTCTTGTTAATATTTTGATAGTATTAATTTTCTTGTCTTCATTACAAATTAATCCCTCAAATGATTTATAGTCTTCTGTTTCATTTAAGAGCTCGATTTCCTTTTCTGGCGTTGTATATTGGTTGTTTTCCTCTTCTACTTTTTCTTTTCCCTTTTCTAATTTATTTATTCTGTCTTCTAAACTATCAATCCTTTTTTCTAAAAATATTAGTGTTTTTTCTTTTGTACTTATCGTTTGGTCTATAACTTTGATGTTAAATATCATGTCAATGCATATAGGGCATCCCTCTATATAGCAATTCATACATTTAGCTCTTCTGTCTTTACTAGGGTATCCTGTGCAATTAAAGCATTTCTGGCTATCTAAACCTTTTCCTTTGGAGAATTGGTGATCGCATTGTATATTAACAAATGTAAAATCTTTGATGTTTAAGTCCAATTTTCTAATCCTATTTCGTTTACTAAAGTTTCTTCTTCTGAATCAGACGAATCTTGTTGTCTTCCTTCTATAGCATCTATGCTTATTATCGAATTTATGCTCTCATTATCTGACATGTATTCATCTACATTTATCAGGGTTTCTTGGAAATCTTCTATAAGTTGGGCATTTCTTGTTCTACTATTATTTCTACCTGGACAAGTATTAGCTAGATGTTCTTCACTTCTGCATGTAAAACAAGATAGTCTATTTTTGTAAATTCTGTTATTATTATGTTTTCTTACATGTCTATCTTTACTTAGGTAAGACTTTCTTGCCGTAGATTTTCTTAGATAATATCTTTTCCTAGGTTTGTAGTCTTGGTTATTTTGATATGTCTTTCTGTATTTTCTTTTTGGTGTACTTTGATCATAGCTTTGTGTTGTATATATATTCTTACAAAAACCAGTCTCATTTTGTTTCAATTGTTTTTGTATTTGTATATTTGTACATTTCTCCTGTAATATTTCCATGACATGTTGTATTTTATGCCCTATAGACCAGTTGGCATTCAGATTTTGCATTACTCCCTCTCTTTTGTTCCATCTTTCTTCTATTTCTCTTTCTAATGCTCCAGAGAGTTTGTTAAAAAGCTTTTTTCCCAAGCTTTGATCAAACGCGTTGCCGCTTATAGCGCAATAGTAAAAATAATCTTTTAAAAAGTTCTTTATATAGCTCCAATTTGTAATACTAAGTTGTTCTAATTTTATTAGAGCATTCTTTTGTAACACTACTAATCCGCTATTTGGGTCTTCCCCCGTTATTAGACTGTGTATTTTATTAGTGAAATTATACGGGTTTGGTCCCATATTCACTAGTTCTTGGAATTCTTGAGGGTAAGCTACTTTATATGCTTCCCATACTCCTTTGATTGATTCTCCTAGGAAAGTTTCCATGTATCTATACATAGTTTCTGCATCTGTTTCACTATAATGGTGTATATAATCTGCTACTACTATTCCTTTCCATACATCTATTACTGAGTTCCATAATTGAGGGTCATGAGCCGCTATATTTAATATTTTTCCTCTATCTCCTCCGTCTTGAAGTTTGATAGGGGCTTCTATTGGCATTCTTATTCCTATAGGTCTAACCATTTCTGGTTCTGTTGTCGGGTCTTGTCTAAATACACGGTGCCTTGGTAAGTTACGTATAGTATATTCTACTGGTGTTATTGGGGTTGTCTTTTGGAAGGGACTTGAACTAGAAGAAGCGGTTTCCATGAATTCTTTTAAACTACGTGTTGTCTCATCATCGCTTTCTTCTTGGGTATCTTCTTCTTGTCTATATCCATAATTATCTGTTCTATATTTGCGTTCTTTAAAGTGCTTTTCTATTATAGAAAATTCTATTTCTCCTAATTTACAACCTTTACATTTAAACAAAGTTGTTTTATTTGCTTGATGTATTTCTTTAGCTTTTGCTATTGATAAGTCTACTTCATAATCTTCTTCTTTTATATTTTGAATATTCATACCTTCCATATTGACGGTTGATTCATTATCTTCTAAATCTTCATCTATTTCTTTTTTATCTATACATTTATAATCAGTGAATCTAATTGATGTTTCTCCTTTATTATTAGTGTATGTGAGTTGGTCATTTGGTCTTAAAACTTCCTTTTTATAGAATTTTTCTAAATTCCATTATGTACCTGCATGTTCTTCTGAATTTATTTTTAAAGGTTTCATTAATTTGATTCCTTTATTTCCCATTATACCTACTGCATCGTCTATTTTTATTTTAAACCTTGAGCTGCTATTAGTGGCTAATTTTGCTATAAAGCCAACACAAACCAGTAAATTGTTTCCACAATTCATTTCTTCGTAACCCTTCGTTTGTATACCTATTTTTATGTGATTTCCAAACTCATTTGAATTTATAATGAAATCTGGACTACAGTAAAATATTCCTCCATTGTTGCGTATGTCTACTTCTGTTAAACCTATTATGGATCTTTTAGATTCTGACCATCTACTATCATATAAAGTAATTAATACTTTCGTACCTAAATTTTTTCTAGTTAAACCTTTAAGTCCTATTACTACCAATCCCATATGCATGAGATTCATTCGTCTTTTTTGTATTTCTTTCATATATTCTTTATTTATTAAATCTATACTTTCACTGTCGTTTTCTGATACACTTAACTGTTCTTCTCTATAATGTTTGTATAAGTGTGCTGTTGATGAAAATAGTCCTGTATTATATAAGACTTGCGTATTTAATAATTTTAATTTATTTTGCTTGAATATTTCTATATCCCTATCTACATCTATTATTTCATCTAACTGATGACTGCTACTTGGTTTGGATGAGTTCATTAGTCTAGCTAGCATATTGTTTCCTAGTCTATTTTGAGAGAAACTGGGCCTTTATCTTTCTTGGGAACCTCTATTCCTGTTTGAAAAACTGTCCATGCCTTTTCTTTTCTTTTAAGTCTATCCTTTTGAGGGGTTATTTCAGTTCTTTTAAGCTATGCTATTAGAGCCTGTATATCGTTTTCTTGTTCAGCTTCTTTTTTTGAGATTTTAGTTTCTAATAAGCTATCTAATTTTTTATTTATTTTAGTGATTTGGTCTTCTAGGTTTTTATTTAATTCTAGTAAAGCAAAAATTATTAGATTGTTTTGTTTTACACTAATAGAGTCTGTTTTTCCTGGTGGTATATAATTTGATAATCCTTCAGGGTTAGCTTGAAATTGAGCTATTTTTCTAAGAACTTCTTGGTAAAAAAGGTTGTTCATGAAAGGGTTAAGTCTTTAATCTTACTTAGTTCTTTGTTAATTTCTTTTGTTTCTTTATAAAGATTTTCTAATTGGTTATTTACTATTTCTAGTGGACCGTTATCAATTATTTGACTTGCTACTATTGTTTGTACTTTAGAAATTATGTCTAGCTATTGATTTTTTAGAAAATCAAAATTCTGTTCTATTTTTTCTAATGATTTGTTTTGTTTATGTTGCAGGTTTTCTAGAGTTTCTATTAGTTTTAGAAATCTGTCGTCTTTAGACTGGCTATGTTCTGCTAAATTTATTATTAAATTTGTAGTAGTATTTAAATGTTGATTATCACTATGTAAGATATGGTCTCGTTCTGTGAAGTTACACTTAATTACTGATCCAAATTTTAGTCTTCGATATTTCTTTTCTGAGATTATTTCTAAGTCTAATTATTCTAACTTCTTAATACCTCCTATTTTCTTTTTTTTTATGCTAAATATAAAGTTCTGTTTTTCCAATTTTGTTTTTCTATTCTAAATTCTTCAATATTGTTGTCATTACCTTTTATTGGTTTATCTTCCTCCTGTAGTTGTTTCTTACGTTCATCAACTTTAGTCTTGTAAAGAGCAATTAACTTTATTATTTCTTTAAGTTCTCTAGCATCGAGTTCCAAAAAGCTCTTTCCCTCAACAACTTCATTAAACAACAACTTTATTTTTTTCTCCTCATCCTCCTGTTCTATTTTTTTAATGTTTTCTTCTTGAGCCTTCATCTTTTTGACAAGATTGGTTTCATGTGTATCAAGATTATCATTCCTTTTTTTTTTGAGTAAAACTTAAATAATTCTCGAATCTTTCCTTGGCTTGACTTTCTGTTGACCATAAAATGTATTTGTCTGGAGAGAAAATAACTATCCCGAGTTGTGCATCACACAAAGTTGATAGTTCTTATGCTTTCTTCGTTAAATTTGCTATATTTTTATAAAGGAGGTTTTTTGTATTACCACCACTTGATTCTGTATTGTCCTCAAGGCGCTCCTTATTAGACATATTTTTTTATACTTAATAAAGAAGAGAACTCTTTATTTGGCAGAGAAGAGACTGCAATTGAACAAGTTAAGTGAAGAATATAAATTCATATATATAGGCCTAAAAATCTTTTTATTACCATATAATTAAGCAAAATATTTATGTATATTCCTTAATATATTAAAAAAATCACTTATAGTTCTGAAAAACATAATACATGAATCAGATTTGGTTCCAAAAGAACTCTTCATGTGTTTTATTGAAATGTTAAAATTTCATTTGTAATTTTGGAAAGTATAATTAATGAAGCAGATTTGGTTCCAAGTGAAATATTTATGTATTTTATTAAAATGATAATAATTTAAATGTGATTTTGGAAAACATATTTCATGAAGCAGATTTGGTTTCCAAGTGGGCTCTTCATTTGAATTCTAAAAGTCCAATTGTGATTTCGAAAAACATAATCAATAAAGTAAATTTGGTTCCAAGTAAACTCTTCATATTTTTCCTAAAATGTTAAAAGTCCAACTATGATTTTGGAAAGCATATCCATGAAATAAATTCGATTTTAAGTGAATTCTTCATGTATTTTCTTAAAATGATAAAAGTCTAACTGTGGTTTTAGAAAAGATCGAATTACAGTCTTACCCTTTCTTAAAGCTTCCAAATGATTCTAGTTGTTCAAATAGATAATCTACGTACGAGAATCTGTAAATACTCATACTGATACTTCTATCTGATTCAAAAGTCAACCTTAACTCTTAAGGAAAGAATTATAATTTTATTTCAAAATCAGTTTACCCATGGTATAAGGATCTCAAATCTCAAATTTCATTAAAAAAAAAAAGGTTGAGTTTGAAACGACCTCCAAATCAAACAAAAGTGATTTTTAGAGTTAGGGGGGGGGGGGGGGGGGGGGGGGGGGGG
>JAJOOR010022669.1:0-17154 GCA_036250505.1 Solanum acaule | reverse complement strand
TTTTTTTTTTTTTTTTGCTTTTTTTGGCCTAATTTTGAATTGCAATTGTAGCCAATTTCTTTGGAAAATAGCCACCATTGATTATTGTCATAGCCCTCAATTAATTGCCTATTTTTCCACTCTACATAAATTATTGTTATAGCCCTCAATTAATTAAACATAAGTCATTGACATTAATATTAGACATGTGACAGTTGACACTCATTCAAGAAATAATTTGGAGAAATAAGGATGATAGTTAAATCTCTTTTCTATAAATATGGTTCTCCTAACACTATAAGAATTGATTCCTACATATTAATAAGGTAAAATAAAGATAAATATGAATAAAATATAAATAGTACAACTCACAGAACATATTGTACAATTAAGTACTGCAGTGTTAGTCCTTTTTGTTGTTGGCTTATATATAAATAAAGGTAATATATCCCTAAAATTTGGGGACAAATTCTCATATGTTTAGTAATGTAGAGTTTTATTAAGTTATGGAGATCTAAATTTACCTTTTTATATAGTATAAATATATTATATCCATCTAAAGGAAAATATAATTTTATTATGTTGTAAAAATTAAAAAGTAACAAACAATCCAATTTTTAGCTCATTTCAGCCATATATCCTACTTTTAAATGGATCAATAATCTGTTTCTTTATTATCGCAGTTCATTTTAATCGATCTGAATTCAACTATGTATCACAATCACATTCTTGCTCAACCACAACTTAGGCACATATAAAATATGTGAAATTTTGGATGCTTCACAATATATCTAATCCCAACAATTATCCCTCTAGAAAATATTTTTCTAAACTATCAACATCAATATGTCATTAACCACATTGAGTAAAAAATATATTTATGGACAAATTAAGGCATCCACTGACTCATCAGATCATAATGATACCAAATGGCATGATGTGCTAACGTTGGTTAATATATATATAAATATAATATAATATAAACGCCTTTGGTATTAAAAGCAACACTACTTGTTGATTTTACACCTATATATCAATCAATAAATTAAACAAATAAACATACATACAGACATGTTCCGTCTCAATTAACGTTATTTGATAGCGTTAATTTTTCTGCAGCAGCAGAGCTTTCGGAGATAAAGAGAGGGTGAGTTAATGAAGTCCTAGTTTGACTCATCTCTATCTGTATATAGTTTTGGCTCGTCTTATGTATTTAAGACAAGTTTGTACTCTTTTTAGTATAGCTTTGTACCTTCGTTAATCGTCCACCAAGTTGTTGTTATACATATTTATGTCATTTTCTTCTTTCTGTTGTGTATTCCTTTATTTTGCTATTATTCTGTTATGCTCAATATACCTATTACTTGTCGTTCTGGAATTTACAAAGCATAGAGCCGCCTTTGCTAGTTTTACTACTCTAACAAAAATCTATAAAGTCGATTCCAATTTGCTTGAAATTGAGGTGCAATACACCATTGTAATTGTTGTAGCCATCTAATTAATTAACTCATAACAACACGAAAGTTTATTGATTAATTGCTTCCTGTTTTAAAATTGAGATAGCAAAGATTTAGAGGATTTTGAAATATGGAATATAATATAATTTGAAGTGAACTCTAGTCTTCTTCTTATTCTGTCCAATCAAAAAGTTACTATTTGTGGAAGGAATAAAATCTTATTATTTAATTTGTTGTATTATTATTGCTTACACGATATATATTCTCAGCTAACATGATTATATAACTCATTCAGCTCTAGTCATGGTGTATTAATAA
Organism: Solanum acaule; assembly: GCA_036250505.1. Lineage (NCBI taxonomy): Eukaryota > Viridiplantae > Streptophyta > Magnoliopsida > Solanales > Solanaceae > Solanum > Solanum acaule. The sequence goes on along the minus strand of JAJOOR010022669.1, from coordinate 15,400 downwards.
TTCATGTGTCACAACTCACAATGATGCATTCTTGCTTAGCAACAATTTACCAAATACAAAGATATACAATTTTTTTTATGAAAACAATAGAAATTAGCAATGGATAGAATTAGTCATAGATAACTTCTATCGCTAAATAATAAAAGTTTATCATTCTTCTTTTTTTAAGTGGTGCTAAGATATTAATTTTATGGTTTCAAATTTTAGAACGATGATTAAAATGTTAAATTACCAAGTTTTTTGAAGCGGTGCTAAGATATTAAAATGATTAAAAAAAGTCTCACGGGGGTGGGGGGGTTACTAAGAATTAAGAAGTGTAGTCTTCTAGCTATCGGAGTGTGAGTTATGCTCAAGACTTAATTTTACATGCTATTAGAGCATGACCCATCTCACCTGATGTTGGGCCTAAATTAAACTATCCACGTTACAGATGCCTAGTTCTGAGCGTGAAGTTGGGTGTTGAAGAATGAAAAAGTCTCACATTGATGGTTAATGAAATGCGTGATTTTCTTATAAGGATCGAGCAATCCTCCCTTTAAGCTAGCTTTTGAGGTGCATGAGTTAGGTCAAAAATATAATTTTACAATTTCTTAGCTTTTGAGGTGCCTGAGTAGTTAATTAATGCTTGTTTTGATGCGTAACGAAACATCACTATAATACCAATGATGTTAAGAGATAGGGACCTCACAAATAAAATGTTTATTTAGGCTAGATCAACATTAAATCCATTAATTAACCATCCTTATTTGAGTATTAATGACAAACTTAAAGTCACCCACTGACTAGGCAGATAACGACATCAAATGATACAATATGCCTGCAATAATGTTGGTTAATTAAGAAAATTAAAATATTGTACACAACAACTTTAGCATTGAAAGCAACACAACTTGTTGGTTTCATACCTATCAATCAATTCAAATAAAATAAACATACTCAATAAAAAACTTCTCCAAGTATGTAAAGGCTATCTTTAATATTGTGATCTCCCATCACATGTGCTTCGACATTCTTTTTAATTAATAATTGTGAATATTCAATTAAATTTTAAGACAGATATATAATTTGATTAATTGAGTTCAGTTTAATTCATACGCAATATTTTAACTCTGCCTTGTTACTTCAAGAATATATTTAAACTATTTTTCAAATTTAAGCTAGCGTTTGACCATAGATTTCCAAATATTCTTGGCAAATATTATTTGGGTGAAAATTTGGGTGAAATTTCACTATGTGTTTGGTCATAGTATTTAACAAATATATTTTACTTTTTTAGAAAAATATGATTTATACACATAAGTTTTAAAAACTATCAAAACTAACCATAAGTTTGTATTACAAGTCAATTGGATCTTCGTTGCAACAAATAACAAGTAGTGTCCATGACACTAGAACAATGTGGTTGTTTGGAGTGAGTCCAACAAGCATCATTTCATACATCATGAAGTAGACAAAGCACATGACTTTGTTATTCTGAGCCGATTGTTCATCATGTTCATCAACAACCATATCATCACTTTCATATTCACCGAATATTTCATCACTACTTTAGTGTTCACGTTAAATATTATGTAATACAACGCAAACAACTATTATAGAGGGTGTTTTTGTAAAAGATAAAAATTTGATGTAAAATTTCAATTTTCAAAAGATCCCAAATAATAAAATTTATCCCAAATACTAGAAAAAAACTAGTATTTGGGAATTTAGGATATTTGTCAAAAATATTTGTCAAATAATGACAAATTATATGGACAAACACTATTTACCAATTTTTTCCCCAAATATTATTTGAGCTTATCTCGATCAACAGGAAAGTTCTCGTAAAACCACCTTCACGTGGCTTTTCTTTTGTTAATTTATTCATGACTTACATATATACATAACAAGTACATTCACATACATTAAAGATAATTATTTTAAGAATATGTACACTTGTACATAGATTAGAAGACTTGTTATTTTGGTTTTTTCTTGACATAGATTAAGCACCCACAGCTGTGGTTGCATGAAAGTCCATTTCACTTCTTGTACGTGTTATTTTTTGATCTTTTTCTTCTTCCTTGAACCATATTGCTGGTACTACTTGAACCAAATCAGTCACCATCTCTAATGCATAGTCAGCTTCTTTCGTCTTGGTCGATCTTCCAACCTTCAATATACGGAAATGAATACACAAATCAGAGTTTATTGTACGTAGTCTTATCCTATACTTCTGTAAGAAGATATTTAAATCTTTCACCTCTTCATATGAGATAGATATTTAATTGATGTAGATAAGAGAAACAGGTAGAACTTTGTGATAAGCACTAGATAAAATATCCATCATATGTCAAAGGACCATTACACTTGTAGAACTTTTTGCATAATTTCAATTACCCACGTTTTGAACTGGACAAGTCGAAGTTGTACAAAGGGGAAAAACACTTTGGTCCAAAATAAAGTCATTTTCTTGGTACTATAAAATGTACCCAACTTTTTTTGTTTGTTTCCCGTTTGTTGTTTGGAGTTCACATTGGAGTCCTGACTCGCTCCTAACATGATTTTTCTATATCTAGGACTCGAACCCGAGACCTTTGATTAAGGGCGAAACACTCCCTCCAGTGCACTACAACCCATGTTGATTGTAACCTAACTTTGATTACTGAATAGCAGGACAATAAGGTCACATAGTACAATTTAAGATAACCACAAGCTGAAATATCTTCTTGTACCTTATTTTTATATAAAATAGATGATAACACAATATGAAAATTCAACGTGCGTCACTGAATATAACCCATATCTTTAGGGTAGAAGTAAAGTTTTAATGGGTCTGTTTTTTAGTCTACATTAGCATTTCAATCTAATTATTCACGTGATCATCTCATCTCAAAAGCAAATGCTAAACACACAAATATACAAATTACAAACTAAATAAGAACTTACCAAAACTGTTTGAAGCCCCACAGCTTTTCCAGCAGCTATGTTCTTAATATTATCGTCAAGGAAGAGCTAAACTCACATAAAAAAACAAAACACAAACCCAAAAAAGAAAATTAAACTCTGTATCACATAATTAGCAAAAAAATAAAATTGTGATTAGATTGAAAAGCAGAGTATTGAGCATACCGTGCGATAAGGATCGACCTGAGCAGCTTCAATGGCGATATTCATTGCCTCCATTGAAGGCTTCAATATCACCGGAATCTCCTCCGGCCTTGTTGCCTTAGAGAGGTTAAAATTCATCGTCTCGAAACAAATGATCTGTTCAAAACAATCCGTAATTCCAAGACGATCCAAAGCCTTCATCGCATGAATTCGATCCGAATTCGTAAAAATCTGCACATTTACTTACAAAATCAATCCACAATATCCAAATTAACATATCATTAACGATCATCAACAGATCACAATACATTCAACCATATATAAAACAACTTACAATTTTCCTTTGATTAATACGACGCAAGATGCTTCGTAATTGGGGATCCGGTTTAATCAAATCATACGGTAATCTTCCGTGCACATAGCTGTTGAAGATTGGGGAAATTGAAATAGAAACATAATTCAGAACAATAATCGCAATTTTTTTTTTATGAATTAGAGAATCAAACTATGAAAATAAAAAAAACAAAAAAAAACTCAAAATATCTCACCTGTGATAATCATCGGCATCAACATCATAGCCTATAGCCTGCATTATAAAGCAAAGGAATTAAACAACACGATTAACTGATCGAGATTTGATTAAATGCCAAAGTATTGAAGTACTAATTAAGAATTAAGGCTAAAAATAGGATAATTACTCGTAATCCGGCAAGAGAACTGCCGTAAGTTTTGAAAAGCTCAACACGCAAAGCCGATGCTTTCGACACCGGAAAACCGCATTTATCCACCAGAAAATCTGTTTTTTCAGCCAAAAATAACAGTTTCAGGTAACCGATCATAGCTCATGATATTGAATTACGTTTAATTTTAACAGAATTCGAACCGTCAATATTCTTCTTCAAGGATTGTCCAATTCCAGTCTTAGACGAATACAGAGTATCATCCAAATCTAAACAAAAATTATTTCAAAATATCATCAGATTATTCAACAAAATTTCTCAACAAGTCAACGAAATGCAAATTAAGACTAATAACTATAATTAAACACAATTCCATAAGCGATCGAACAAATATCATAAAAACTTCGACAGTCAAATGAGTTTTTCTTATGTATTTTAACAACAATAACAATAACGTGTTCAATCTAATCTTCTCATAGGTGAAGTCTCCAGACCTTATTCCTACCTCGTGAAACACGTATTATAACAAATTGAAGAAAGAAACTTACCGAAAATAATAGAGTCAAAAGGGGAGGAAGAATCCATAGTAGAGAAAAACAAATTGAGCAAATTATAAATGCAAATATTTTTTTGTGAAATGATGAGTAGACACAAGAGAGGGCTTTGAAATGGGAAGGGAAAGCGGGTATTTATACGAGTTTGTAGAAGAAGATAAGGACAAAATTAGGAATATAAAAATATTTTTGATGACTCATCAGATGATAACGAATGTAATTTGACAACTGAGGTAAGTGGGACCCACACGTTATCCAATTAAAAACGATTATTATATTGTAAGGACAATAATGCCCATGTTTCCGTGATTGACACGTTGCTTATGATTATTTTAATACTCAGTTTAAATGAGAGTCCGACTAATTCAAATTTTTTGAGTCTCTTTATATTCATTCGAAGGAAGCGATTTTTTATGAAGATATTTTTCAAGATTTAAAATTGAGATCTTTAATTAAAGGAGGAATGATTATATTCATGCACCTTGGTGGTAGGTTTTAATCCATTAAAAAATATTTGTAAAATTTAAAAATAATAAATTTAAGAGAAATATTTAAGGTGAATCAAATGTTATCGAATATTTCAAACTACAAATTTCAGATCATATAGATTAAAAAATGAAAAAAAATGAAAAATAAAAAGTAGATCAATTATTGAATGTCATGTCATGTGTATGTTCCTTCATAAAATGAGGGCCAAAGGGGAATGAAAAAACAATAAGAAAGAGATTTTGGTGTGGAGGAAACTATAAAATATTTTTGTGAATAATATTTTCTGATTTTGTTAACTTAAATGTGTAAAAAGCATTTCACTAAAGAAAAAGTTTTCCTATTAAACAAGAAAAAGTGTTTTTTTCCACGTACAGTCATAAGTTCATTGTTTTTACAATTATTGTAATTAGTTGATAAATATGTTACCGATCTATAGTACTAATAACACTACTAAAATGTCAGTTATTTCTCATTAAAAAATGTTAGAGGATTATTTCTACAAATATTTTAATTTAATGAGAAAAGAAAAAATAGTAATGTTTTTATATTAAAAAATTAGAAAATTTTCCACTATTTCAGTGATAATCTATTTCCATATATTTTTCCAACTAGTAAAATAATTCAGTGAAAAATAAGGGGAGAAAATCAGTTTTTATAACACAAATTTCTCATTCATACCGTGGAAAGACCCTTTAATTTGTTTCTAGTAGTGTCATATCTTCAAAACACTATTTTTATAATTATATTATATATAGCCAATTCTTTCTATAACAATATAGTTGTAGTTGGTTCTGAGACTATGAGAATTTTGTTATTTTTTATTTCACATTATAAAAACGTTGAAAGTATTTTATTGCGTTCTTAAGAGCTTATTGCCTACGCGTTTTGAAGATTATTATATAGAAATAAGATGCTTTACTCTTTTAATTATTTGGAATATTCTGTTTCTCCCAAATAATTAAAAGAACTAATATAATATTTACCTAAAGGCAAAAGCTAAGGTGAAAATAATAGAAATAAAAAAAAATCCGCGGTTTCACACTAACAAAAACAATGAAAACACAAAGTAACTATGATACCTCTTGTCGTGTAGCTTTCCTTGAACTTTCAGTACAGGTTTCAACATCCATGTGAAATGTGTGTCAATTTAAATTCATATTTAATTTTTCATTTCGTATTTGATATCTATATTAGAGTCTGATTAGATTTAAATTCACGCATTATAAAACTTAGTCTTAAAAGTGATAATTTCAATAAGTTTTATTTTTAAAAAATTCTGATAAATTCCAATTCAAGCCTCTTATTAAAAAAGGAAAAATCTATCATAATCATATAACTTTTGCTAGTCCATTTAATCTTTGAAACAATGGGTTAAAAATATTCCATGTTCTGATCTTGTTTATATCATCAAAATATTGTTGTTCATCAATTCCAATATTCAGTTTTCGCTCAATATCTGATATTTGTTTCCAAAATCTGATTAATTCACATTCATAAATAAGAAAAATCACTATTTTTTATCGCTCTAAAATATTATTATTTAAGGTAAAATAAAATTTCAATATCAATATTACTATGATAAATGGTAAGAATTTTATCTAAATTTGAATTCTATTGAGAGATCCATGAAAAATCATAAATTATTGAAGAAACATCAAGATAAGTATGCATTTGACAAAGAGAAAATACATAATTACCTTATAAAACTTGTACGGTTGTACCCCTTTTTGAAGTAGACACCTAAAGTTTGCGGGATTCTATTGAAGGAATAGTATTAAAGCCCCAAACCAGTGTTAAAATACCATGTGACATTTTTAATTTGATTTTTTTAATTAATAAATTAGACCCATCTTCCCATCTTCCCCAAATCACCATTAATTGCCTTTTAAGAAGCTTTTTCAACAGGTCAAAAATTAAAAACCACCATTCTTTCTCAAATTTTGTATTTTAAAATGCAATATTATTAGATTCTATCTTCTTCTGTTCAAAACTTAACTAAGTAGTTTTCTCGTTCCTAAAACTTAAAAGATCGAAAATGGTGATGCTAATAGATAAAGAAGACGATTTAGGATGAAGATGATGATTTAAATATTCGTTTGATAGAATTTCTAATTTTCATATTTGATTATTTGTCATGATGTAGTAGTGATTAAGTAGGGCAATGATGAAGTGTTGTCACTATGATTTGTGGCGGTGGAATTCAAAAAACAAATTTGAGAAATCAGAGGCAAAGTAGAAATTTAAAAGAGAAAAAAATCAAAAAAGAAAAGAAAAGGAAATGAAATAGAAAATTAAAAGCAAAAATAAAAAGAATTAAAAGTTAAATAGTGAATGACAGGTGGCAGTTTAGGATTGATGCGTGATTTGCACCTGCCTTATTACAACAGAGAATGACCGAAAAAAGAGGTATATATGCTACTTTAAAATAATTTCATGGGGTAATAGAATTCGCGCAAACTTTAGGTGTCTAGTTCAAAAATTGATATAAATTTGATGGGGTAATTATGTATTTTCTGTTTTATAAATAACTATATTAATTTCATCATGTTTTTGGAGCCGGTAAGTTTTGAATGACCTCCCTCTCTTTGTATAAATCAAACATCATTTCTTTGTCGCCATCTTTTCAACATCTCATATTTTTTTAAAAAAAGATTAATTATTTCAAAAAAAATCATATCATGCATTAAATTATTTTAATAATAACCAACTATTCCCCTCCCTTGTCTCTTTCCCCATAAAAAATCAGCCCCTACATATTTGTTTTATAAAATGCTAGCCACAAAATATGATCTGATTTTTCCTATCGTACCACAAGGATGGTATGATTATTATGACTAATCTAAAAAATGTTTCATTATGCTTTAATATATCTATTGAAAATATTACTTAGATCGAATTTACTCATAAGTCATAAGGGATGCTAATAACTTGTTAATCTATTGATTTGTTCTCTTCCTTAACCTTAATCATCAATATATAAATACACTATTACGAGCGCAGGACACTACAACAAAAATAATTTTTAGCGGCAATAAATATTGACATTAATAAAGAGTGCTAAAGTCTTTATTGGCATTAGTTAAGTGTCATTAGAACCAATATCGCTAAAGGCTTTAGAGACATATACAAATAGTGCTAATTGCTGCTAAAAATACATATTTAGTAACAATTAAGAATTAATTGCCGCTAATAATCATTTTTGATGTAGTGGGAAAAAAAAGAAATTTTCCCACATTGGATGACAGTTAGAATTTATAATAGAGAAAAAATGTTGGATGTTCTCCATCCCTTAAAGAATATCTAGGGACTAGATTGCAGAACAAAGAAAGTTCATCTATTTTGTGAGAGTTTTCGATGATTGATGACATAAGTTGTGATTGCTATAAATATATACACGCTAGAAAGAATCTGTAAATATCTGAACGTATTTCTACTATATCTTTCACGCCAAATTCAAATCAATTAGACATAATCACCATGAATAAGGTGGTTGAAGTTAGGTGTGCATATATAATAAAGTTATACATTGATGCTGATGGATGAAAACACCATAAATTATTATTTAGTTGATACTTATTGAGAGGACTGATTTGGCGTCTTATTTATATTTATAAATAATATAAATTATATATATAAGGTGACGATAGAAGCAGAGTTCACCACAACATGCATAATAATTGAGTATGGCACAGCACATGAAACACAAGCAAATGATTTCAAAGAGTATGTTTCCTTTTGCAATTTTTTTTAATGTAACTGTGATTCTTTGTTTCAATTTGTTTATCATATTTTGATTTGACGTGAAAGGTAAGAGAGTAAAAGAATCTTTTAAATTTTATGGTCCTAAATTAAATATATGTCAAATATATCAAAATATTCATTAATTTTGTGATGTTAAACACAACGTGCTAAAAGTTTATTTGTAGTTAAAAATTTACAAAAAATAATAATTTTTGAAGGACTTCCCCAAATATCACTGAATGTTGACATATACCACTATACCTAATTTAGTTAGTGAGCTTATGTATTATTGTAACAAGAAATGACTCATTACCTTATATATTAAGCCACCAACAAAAAGGATTAGCACTGCAATACTTAATTGTACAATTTATTAAGTGAGTTATACTATTTATATTTTATTTACATTTATCTTTATTTTATCTTATCAATATTTATCAATTCTTATAGTGTAATTAGGAGAACCATATTTATAGAAAATGAATTTAACTATCATCTTTATTCCCCAAATTATTTCTTGAATGAGTGTCAACTATCACATGTCTAATATTGATATCAATGATTTAGGTTTAATTAATTAAGGGCTATAACAATAATTTATGTAGTGGGAAAATAGGCAATTAATTGAGGGCTATAACAATAATCAATGGTGGCTATTTTCCAAAGAAATTGACTACAATTGCAATTCAAAATTAGGCCAAGAAAAAAAGAGCAAACAAACTAACAATTCAAGTCTACCAAAATCAGCTAATCTGCGCGTGCTACAGAGGCAAGCATATGAATTATGCCTCTTTACCCTAAATTTAAGTCATCTAAACCCATTCAATGGCTATATATATATGACTCTTTTGAGGCAAAATGGGCTTATATGGCGTAATTGAAAAATGTGTTAATTTGTTCGGTTGAAATTTGTCATGATCCATGATTCTTTGTTATGTCTTCCTCTCCAAGTAGATGACTTTCTAACAATAACACACAATGCTTATGTCAGGGACCAAATACAAATGGAAAAAGCAAATTGAAAAAGGTAGAGTGGTATTTAACTGTTCCATCAGAGTCACTTCCTTTTTATGGGCTTAGACGAAAACTTTACTCCTGAATCTTATTTTATTTTACTTTTTCTGAACGGTACAAATGTACCGCTAAGCACCGCAACATCCATGTGGAAAAAAAAACCTGCTTGAAAAAATGAAAGCTAGATTACTATTCACTCTTGCAAGATCAAGAGAAACTTTTTAGGATCTATCATTAATATTCTTAGCATTGTTAGTAGTGTAATTCTCAACTAAAAATTGTGTTAAATTACAATTTCCGTTTGATGGCAGAGATTATTTTTTTTGGGTTAATTCTCAAAATTACAATTGTTGATGATTCTTTTCCATATAGTGATTTTTTTATGAAATCAATGTGTTATATCAATAGTTATTTTGGTTGTCGGACGAACTTAACTATGCACCAACTATATCTTTTTGATGGTACTAATGCTTATTAACTTGATGCTAATACATCTGTAATAACGAAAAATCAAAGGTAAAATATATCTTTTGGTCCATTTTTTTTAAATAATAAATGTTACATATTTGAACACATTACAAATTAAATTGTTGGGCTTAGACCCCGTGCATCGCACATGCATCACTTTCTAGTACATCACTAAATTGTTTGGAGATATTTTTTGTATATATATTTGCTTTGAGTGGCCACAAGCATAGCTACCCAAAATATTGGAAGCTTTATCAATCACCACTAAATTATTGGATTTTTGCATGTCCAATATGACTTCCTTTTAACATTTTCTGGCCCAATCTTATTTGGTTTTGAAGAAGATTAATGGCACAGGGTCTAACACTTATTGGTAGTACAATTCAAGTAGAAGTAATAGGAAAATGAAAAAAACAAGGCATAAATTAAGTAGATGCATAAATCAATATGCTAATTTTATGTGAAATAAGGACATTCTAATTGACCCGATTGACTCTCATTCTGATTTGGCGAAATGGTGAAAAGTACATTATTTGTCGTCCTGCAACTAATTTGGGCGTTCAAGGAAATGAAATTTCTTCTCTTGAAATGTTAATAAACAAACTTTATAATGTGACAAAAACTTGGGAGCATTATCAAAAGATTGTAACATTAGTAAGTAGAGACTCAAAATTAAAAGATAGTATTCCATATTAAACCATATAGTAATTAAAAAACAACAAGAAAGATCCATAATTAAGCCATAGCCCCTCTTTCCTTTAGAGTAACATAGGCCATAGCACCCCTACCACTTCCAACAAAAAACAAAAAAAAAAATACATATAAGAAACATAAGTTCTTAAGATAACTTTGAGTTAAAACCATAAGGAAAAACCAAAACAAAAGAAAAAAAAAATAGAAAAGTTTCCAATTTTTTTTTCTTTTTTTGTTAATGTGCTACAATAATCATGTAGCTCCCCTTTCAATTTTTGTTCCATTATGTCATGCTTGATTGTGTCTTCCATGTCCATAAATGAATCTTGCATTTCCTTCTGAGTAAACATGAGTCTCATTGTTCAATCTGTCATTGTTCAAATATTCATATAAGCAAAAAAGTCGCGAAAAAAGAATTATAAAATACGTAATTTAAGTTGTATACACCTACATGAAGAGTTACTTGTTAACTGTTGTCGTAAGTTAAGTTAAATTATGAGTGTATAACACAATTAAAGTACTAAACCAATAATTAATAAAATTGAAATGTTGCTTACGAATTTCTAACAGCTTTGCTTAATGTAGAGGATGAAGTGAATGTTTTGCCATCAAGATATCTATTTTCTCCATTGATCCTCTGCTTGATTCTTTGGTCCAATTCATCCACACTTACAACAAATGGAGTATCGGATGCCTATATCAAATCATCGGTAATTTAATTAAAAACTATATTGTATAGCCGTCCACCAAAATTAAATAGCAGTCAGTAAATGTATACTTTTTTGGTATATTATTGTATGATATACATAAAATATACATGTTTTATACAAAATCGTGTATATTCTTTTTGTATATTGTTGTATAATATACATAGAATATACATGTTTTATACAAAATAGTGTATATTCTTTTTATACATTATTGTATGATATAAATAGAATATACATGTTTTATACAAAATAGTGTATATTCTTTTTATATATTATTGTATGATATAAATAGAATATACATGTTTTATACAAAATAGTGTATATTCTTTTTATACATTTAATGTAATTATTTTGACCGACCAAGCAGATATATAACTTGTTCTAATTTTGTAAAGTAATAATACCATGACCCATCCCCAAGTGTCAGCATAAGATGGAATATGAGCTGAATAAGGCACAACATCTGTAATAAAAAAGAATTAATAAATGTTATTTGGATATTTGAGATATATCAACTTTTCAAGAATTATTATAACATAATGTAATTAATTAGCATGAAAATAATTTTTTTCCCTTACATTTGAAAACTTGTTTCAGAGTATTGAAAATGCAGGAAAAAACTTCTGTGTGGCTGAAAATTCCTGCTGGTCCTGCCTGTTAAGTTATAATTCACAATATTTCAACATTAGTTAGTACTTACAAATTACTAATCCAATGTTTAATTTCCCCACATATATTATACTGATTTAATTTAAACGATACTAATAAATTTTACGTTTCGATGAAATTTAAGGGATAAATATAATGTACCTGAGTAACAAAGATTCCACCTTGATTAAGTCTAGGTTTAACAATAAATTCATAAAAGGATTTTGTATAAAGTTGGTAACATGGTCCTCCTTCTATAGGGTCAGCTAAGTCCCCTACAATTATATCATAATGTTCCTCCCTCCTCTCCAGCTCAGCCCTACAAAATCACAACATTTTTTGTTAATCAAGATTTATTAATTATCACAAAAAATAAATTCAAGGGGTCAATTTAACAAGTTTATAAAGTTAGGGGATTAAACCTGGCATCATTAATAATAAGGTCAAGTCTAGGATCAGAAAATGCTTCTTTGTTAACCTCCAAGTATGACTTGCAAAATTCCACCACCTCCTGAAAAAACAATAATAATTGATACGAATATTTATTTATTTATTAATTAAAAATTTTCATTAATTAACGATGTAAAATATATTTACACAATCGAAGAATCGAAAAAAGGGGGAAATAAAGAGACTTACTTCATCAATGTCACACATTATAACTTTATCGACTGTTTTGTGCCTTAATAATTCTCTGGCTGTAGAACCTTCACCTCCTCCCATAATGAATATGCTTCTAGGACTGATAATTAAAGTGTATATTAAATATAAATTAATTTTGTAAACAATCAAAAGCTTAAGAACTTTATGTTAAAATACATAGTCATAATGAGGATTTCGAAAGAAAAAAGGTTGGATCACAAAAGCTTAATGCAAACAGTTTTATCCTGTATTTCCGCAAGAGACTGTTTTCACAGTTCAAATTTGTGATCTACAATTTTACTCGTCAAAATTCTCCTTCGGATTATTTGAACAATTAAAATGAAATAATTAGTGGGGATCGGACAAAGAATTATTACTTGGAATGATAAAGGAGAGGTGGATGGACAAGACATTCATGATAGATGAATTCATCTATCTCTGCACTTTGAAGCTTTCCGTCGATCACTAAAGCCTGTTGCATTAGCCAAAAATTTAATGACAAATTTTCAAATTAAAAAATAAATAGAATTTATATGATAGTCTTTTTTTTTAATCACATTTTTATGTTATCGATGATTTTGTTGCAATCTTTTTTGGTAAAAAAAATAATACAATAGAATATACACTCTTAAATAAATATGTCGGAATGATTTTTCCAAATACTATTTACCTTTCCAAAGGGCTTTGTGTCCAAGAGTTGAATATCTTGATATTGAGTAGCACCAGTGTGCAAAATGCTGCGCCAAAACGAAAATATTTTAAATAAAAAATAATATATTTATTTCGGATTCTAGTAATTTAAATATTTATTTTTTTAGAATCTAGCATTTCATCTTTTCTCGTGATATATTTAAGATTATAGATTTATTAAAAATATGTAATTTTTATATTGAAGTCAAACTATTATAAAATAACCAACCTACTAAAAGGTGCATCTTTTTCCTACTAATTACCCTAAAAAGAGCTTTTCGAAAAAGAAAAAAAAGGAAATATAATTTGCATATATATCCACCAAACACAAAAGAATAAATAAAAGTCCCCCACCCTCCCACCCCACCCCAACCCCAAATTTAAAAGATATGATCTTTTTAAATTGGTTTATAAAATAATTAGTAAGATCATATAAATCAGAACGAACGAAATAACTTGAAAAAAAGATAGTAATCAACTTATTACAACTATCTAGTTAAGTCGCACCAATATTATAACACATTAAACTTAAATCCAATTAGTATTATTATACCTATTGAGAGCAAAACACCATCTCAAGTCATTATCAATTTCTTCTTCATACCAACAACTCTTTCTTGGACCTCCCACTACATGTCCATTTTCATTATTCAACACATTAGATAATGCTGCTGATATTTCACCCATTTTTTTTCTTCTCAAACACACTAATTGGACAAAGGATAGAAGAGATAATAAAGAGTGAGACTTCAAAGCTAAGTGACAAATAAGTTTAAGGATGAAAAAAATTGGAATGTTAAGTGGAGAATATAAAGAGGAAAAAGAGTGTCATTGTAATCATTTAAGTTCATGAGTTGGGATAACTATTGAAGCAAGTTTACATAAAATCCTCATGGATTTTGGAGACACAAATTCCAAAAAAACATTATAGTAAATGGAATGCAAAAATTAAATCAAAAGATCATTATAAGTGGGAATTCTAAGGTTGATTTCCTCGCGTGCGTTCTCTAAGTGTATGTTTATGTATATTTGGAATATAAAATAATGAATACTACTTTTTACCAATGTTATGGGGCTCTAGTTCTTCATTGGGCTTAATATATAAACTCCGTCTATTTTTATTTGTCTAATTTAAAAAATTAAGAGATAATTTATTAATTTATTCATATTATTAAGTATTATTCATTTTTTAATCATTTAGATGATTTGTACTTTCTTCGTTTCAATTTATGTGATGTTGTTTTACTTGACATGTACTTTAAGAAAGAAAAAAAAAGACTTTTGAAACTTGTGGTTTAAATCAAGTCGTAAATGTCAATTGATTTTCCTTTTAGCAACAATTGAGATAATGTCATTGCATGCATCCAGAGTTGCTAAAGCCTTATACGATATTTATATACAACTTATAAATAGGGCAAACTACCTAAATCCCACTAGTTTAGGTCCTAATTACTAAAATTTCCGATAGTTTCAAATATTTCTTCCTCTACCATATTTCATGCTTAGGATACATGAGTTTGAATCCGCGAGATACATGTATCTGCCAAATTTTAAAATCGAGATACGTATTTTATTTGTTTAAATTAATTGGTTATTACTGATTTCCTTAATTAGAGGAGTAATTGATGATTTTTAGAATATATGGCAATTAATTCTGGAAATTAAATTAATCAAATCTCTTAATATAGGACAAATCAAGGAGTGTATTTATGTTTAATTAATTTCATTTATTATTCTTTGAAATAATAAATTCATTAATATTATTATTAATAAAAAAACAAAAATATTAATTTCATTTTATTATTCTTAAAATAATAAATTCATTAATTTGATATATCTATTATCAATAGATGATGTATCTGACAAACTAAACACTTAGATACATGAGTATCATACAATTACATTCATATGTATCGTAGAAGTATCTAGTATTAATTTCGTGTATATTTGTTATATGTGTCTATTATTAATTTTATGTATC
>JAJOOR010022668.1:0-13656 GCA_036250505.1 Solanum acaule | reverse complement strand
GTTATATACCTTCTAATTTAGGAAACTAATTCCATTTACTCTAAGCTAACCCAAGATTGTTCCCCTCTACTTTTTATATTAATTAACTATATTTGAAGTATATAACTTTCGAATTCTAAATCATTAAGTTGGTTGTAAACAAGAATTTATTTATGTTAGAATGAATTTTTCAAGATAAATTCTAAATCATTAAGTTGGTTGTTATTATTTATATTTTAAAATGGAATATTTATGAACATAATTACTATTTTTATATAGAATTTAATTTTCTCTTAATACATAACTTATCCACCATTAATCTAATGCTATATGTTTCACCTTTTTCTTTTTTTCAAACCAAAAAAAGTAAACATATTATCACATTCATTCTTAAAGATGAAAGCTAATGTATATGTAAAATTATAAGTACAAAGAACAAAAAAAAAAAAAAAGATACACATGAGCAAGATAATTAGGCTTTTTTTTTTTGCTTTTGTCTTTATAATGAAAACTAAAACTAACACACCAAGCTCCGATGCTAATTAACAAAACAACAATTCAACTATAAGAAGAGAGATAGAAAAGTCTTATTATAATTCTAATTACTACAAATAAGTATAAAACTAACACACCAAGCTCCGATGTTTCAGTAGTTGAATTCTTGTCTATTAACTTAATGACTGTATAAAGGGATCTCACAACGTTCACCACAAATTGTGACATTATTTCACCTGTTTAGAGCTCCTAGACACAAGAATTGTAGGCATAGTAAATAAAAGTCTTCCTGAAGTTAAATTTATAGGACAAAAATTATGGAAACAAGTAAAGTCACATGAAAAATTGAAAGGTCAAATACTATTAAAATAAATATAATGATTCTTTCATTATCTTTATAATAAATAACTAACAATTCAAATAATAATTAAAATACTATTATTTAATAATTTATTAAATAGATGTTTAATTTAGCCTAGGGATAAAATGGTAATTTAACCTTTCTTCTTTTAAGCTTTCCACTTTTAGTAATGTATGATATATGATATAATGATATGATATGATACATTTCAAATATTAAAAGTAAAATACTACTTTTAATATTGCTTCTTAGTTTTTTGTCAATATACAATTGTGGTAGAAAAAGATAAATATCATAAAGTAATGTAACATGATAGAATCATGAGTGTAGATATTAAAGTGAGATCATGATTCATGTATATTCGACTATAGTACTAATTTGTTAGTATAATTCTCATTGGATCTTGATTAAGTTAGTGCAGATTCCATATGGCATTATTCATTCATTAATCTTTCAGCTTAGTTTTTTTTCAAAATGAAATGATATATATGACATATTCAAATGACCTTAGAACAGATTATTGTATTGTATTTGAACAGCTTGAGAAACCATTCACCTCTTAGTTTTTTTCTTTTTGGTAATTTTAATTATGTATTTTCAATTATTTTATTACTAGTAAAATTATCCGCACTTCGCACGGGAATTTAATATCACGGAATATATTAATACTTAAAATCTATCGGTCACTAAAACTAAAACACTATATTATTATACATAAAAGATTAATAATGTAAAGGAAAATGAAAATTATTACATCTTATCAGTTATCCTTAATAACATAAGCATAAATTAATTATTGTAAAAATACATATCAGGATCTGTAACATAAGCAATGGTGTCACTGAGTCACTCAACATGAGTAAAGTACACAAATATTTAATTGTGAAGAAGGAGGAGGAGGAGGAGGAGAGAAGAAGAGGAAGAAGTGGAAGAAGAAGAAGAAGAGGGTCAGAATTTTTGTTGTTTTAAAATGAAAGGAAATCCTTCTATTTATAGACAATAAATGCATGGTAGCGTGAACAAATATTTATTATGTCTTATCAGAAAGGTTACAACTATTTAAAAAAGTTGCAACCCTTCAGAAAGGTCACAACCTTTCATAAAAGTCACAACTTTTCATAAAAGTCGCAACTTTTCATTAAAGTCGCAGCTCTTCGTTTAAGTCGCAAATTTTCGTAAAAGTCACAACTTTTCATAAAGGCATAATACATAAATTGGACCTTTAACTTAGCTTCAAATTATAACTTTGACCTTTAACTTTGTGAGTGTACAAATAGGCACTTTAATTATCCAAAACTTAAACAAAAAAACACTCGGATCCTACCTGACAAAATGCGTGAAATACACTCAAATTAGGCCCGTCAGATGTAAAAATCAAGGGGCCCAACAGTAAAAAAAACATTGAAAGGACAATTAAACCCTCTTTCTATTTTTTTCAACAATTTTCCCCTCTTTTTTGCATTATTTGTTGTTCACTGCAAAAAGCAAGTGACATTTAATTTTTACCCATAATTAAAATACCCACCCAAATAACTTGAAACCCACACTCAAATTATAATCCAAAAATATCCCCAATAATCTTCACTTCTGTTACCCAGTCAATTTTCCAAATCAGACCTTATATCAAATTTCAAGAGAAATTTTAGTCTGAACGAAATTGCACAGAAAGGGCAAAAAAAAAATTCCGCTGTCGGCAATGGTAAAAGAGAAGAACCCCATCTGGGTATTGTAGGAAAACCCATTCCCTTGATTTAAAATGATTTGTTGTTGTTGTTGAGTGAAGTGTCTTGCTTCAACTGCCATGGAAATAGACCTAGGCAAAGATTAAAGCGTTCAAGTTGACTGAGATTTCCGACAAAATTTGAATCTGCTCATCAATCTAGACCTCAAAGTGCTCAATTTAATTTTTTATGAAGCATTTTGATCTTGGAATTTGTCTTCTAATGTAGTGATAGGTTTTAGATTTGACCTTTCTGATAAAATTTTGATATTTCCATCAATTTAGTCTTCAAAGTATTCCATTACTTCTTTAAGCATAATAGAGCTTATAATTTATTGATTGAAGTAGAGAGAGTTCTTACCCCAAGATTGATTTTTTTTCCTTTGAAATTTGAAAGTTTATTTATGTTAATTTTGTTTCTGATTTGATTCTTTGATATGCTTCAGTGTGTTGCTTTTCATTTGAGATGTATGTTGTGGCCTGTGGTATCAAGGTTTGTGTTCTTTTAGGAATGGAATTTTTTATTTTTTTTGAAATGGGCATATGAAGATTTCGGGTTATAATTTGGGTTGGGTCTTAGTTATTTGGGTGGATTTTTTTAATTATGGGTAAAAAATAAAGAGATTTTGGATAGGCTTTTATGATTGAGACACGTGTCCCTCCGTTAATTAAAAGGATATAGACATACCAAAAATTAGACGGTAAAGGCATCAGTGTCCTAAAAGTATAACGGAGGATATTTAGATACCATTTATGATAGTTTGAGTGTATATTTGTCCTTTTTCCCTTTAATAAATAAACACGCGTGTCCTACCTGGCAAAACGCGTGATGTGCACGTATTTTGCGCGAGTTATGAGTAATTTTCAAGGCCCACAACAGTAAAAAAAATGTTGAAATGACAAATCTACCCTTAATCAATCCCTTTTATATATATATCTTTATATTTCCAAATCAAAATCTCATTTCTCTTTCCTCCTCTTTCAAATCAAAATTTTTTCCTCTCTTTTAAAACGATTTGTGCTCATATTTAGTGCAAATGGCTTCTAATTTTTTTTTTTGTCATTGTGGAAAAAGAGCTATAACCCTTGTATATTAATTAAAAATAATTTTAATTTTTTTTTTAGTTCTAAAATGGACGTGTAAAGTATTTAATTAGTTGGCAGCCACTGATTGGCTCACTAATACACGTGGGAGCATTTGCATTTCACGCTCTTTGCCTCCAAAAATCGCGTGTTTATTTATTAAAAGGTTGGATAGTTAAAGTGCCTGTTTGTGCACTATGAAAGTTGGAGGTCAAAGTTGAAATTTGAAGCTAAGTTTAGGGTCCAATATATGTATTATGCCTTTCATAAAAGCCGCAAGTTTTCATTGAAGTCGCAAAGTTGCAACCCTTCAGAAAGGGAAGACTAGTTTTGGAAATAAAATAAATTAAAGGGAATCATGGTTTGTGGTGGCACCATATAGGCGGGTCTAGGGTTCTCTTTTATATATTTATATATGATATGATTTTTATATTTTAATATTATTTATATCATTTTAAAAAATTTATATACTGATCAACATGGAAACTAGTATATATATAGATATCAAAAATTTCAATAGAAGGCTAACACAATGATTTGACAGGAACGTAACTTAGTAATAGTAGTGCAGAAATTGGCTAATGGTCAAGTAAAAACATGTCGTCTTCATGATATGTTTCACCAGTTGTGCAGAAACTAATGTAGTTAATTAAAAAGAATAATCTGATGAAGCCTAAATTTATTTTATAAATATATGAGCAAATCTGAAGATTCAAAAACCAGGTGACCTATTTGATGTTGTTTAGAAGATTTGACTTCCATTCGATGGCATAAATTTATTTTATAAATATATTGAAAATAGTTTAAATATACCCTCGTTATACTTTCGGATAAATATACCCCACCAGTTATACTTTTAGCACATATTTACCCTTATAACTAATAGAGGGACGGAGGACAAGGATTAAAAGAACTCATCCAATTTAACCATACCCAGTTATAAGCAAATTTGAAGGTGTAAGATGAAAAGGATTATAGAAATTAACAGGGAAAACAATCACCAAATTATGAAACAATGATTTGATAGTGATCCAGGATCCAGCTGATCCAACCATCTGATGCATTTTCGCCTAGCCACACAAAAGACTGTCTGTGCTTTTAATTTGCTGCAGTTGATAAATTCAAACAAATCTTAGTTAGTTTAAGAGCAATTAAGGGAAATCAAGTATCAATTAGAAAAAAAGAAAAGAAAAGGAACATATTCTTTTTTAGAAAAAAAAACTGAACATTACCGTTGACTCATAGCTTCCTTATGTTTCCACAATCATCCTGTATTGAACATATTATTTGCACATTAGGGGCGCGTAGATACTCAAAAGCAGAACATAAGAGTTTGTTTCTACTTACTTCGGCAATGATGACAATACGGTCGTTTCCTTCATTCTCTTCGACTTCTTGCTTAATTCTCACAGCTGAAGCCTCCTGAGATTTGTTGTTGCACCTAATCAACCTAATCTGTTTCAATGTTGGAATATCTGCAAGGCAAAGGGGGATCTCCACAAGATTGTCACACCTTTTTATGACAAGTTTTTCAAGCAGGGGAAAGGATTCCTCCGAGGCATCCCACCTTGAGATATCTAACCACACCAGTTTCAAGAACTTAAGCTTATTGAACGTGATATCTTGAAGGTAATACTCTTTTAAAAGGGTAAAATCCAGGTCCCTTTTTATTAACGTCACATTTTCTAATTGGAGATACTCCAGGCTTGGTAGTCCCGCAATGAAGGAGATCACGCTCTCCATAAAACAACAATTGTCAAGTACCAACTTCTTTATATTTGAAGGCAAGTGCAACTCAGACACAAAAGAAGCCTCAACGGTAAGGTTAAATATTTGAAGCTGGGTAAGACTCTCCAATATGAGACAAGTATCTTCTACATACACATCCCCCTTCACAAAAGTGATTTCGAGTTCTTGAAGATTAGGACACCTCCTTAATAACACATCCACCCTATCAACTTCCTTAATTGTATATCTAACGTGCCTTAGAATCCTCAAATTTTCCAATTTAGAGGATCCTTCAAAGATCCCCTGCCTATCCTCTTCCAAATCAAATTCAGCATTATAAATCTCAACACGCCTTAATTTTTCCATTTCCCAAAAAGAAGCTGGTAATAGTACCGTAGCATTACTCTTCACAATTAAAGTTTCTATATGGGGCAGATGAGTTTCTGGATGAAAATAGAATTTATTTGCCCACACTGAAAGGTACTGAAGGTGATTTGGTGGTTCAAATGTAGCTGTTGACAAATAATGCACTCTATGGGAACTCAAATCCAAGACCTTAAGAAGTCTCAATTCACTAACCTGATGGGAGGGAATCGCATCAAAAGATTTTCCTTGATTGGTCGTAATCAGTGACCTCAAGTGTTGGTGGAAAGGCTTCCGTGTTTTGGAGCCCAGAGATGCAAACTTGGAAGGCTCTTTACTGAAACTGAATCTCACTCGACTTCCATTCCAATCCAAAGGTTGCAACTGGCTATAATGCCCCTTCACTGCCAACATAAATTTCTCTTCTCTACTCTTCTCCAAGCAAAAGTGAAACACAACATCATGAACCTGACAAATTTTGACTTTTTCATTGTAACTTTTCATTGAAACCATTACCACATTACTACTAATGAGATCCATCAAGTAATCTTCAGCAAATTCACTGTTCTGCACGAATCCTTCCGCAACCCATAGACTTATCAATGTGGACACTCGAATTCTTGCATCCTCGGGAAACATCCCCATATAAAGAAGACAAGGCTTTAAACAATCAGGTAAGTTATCAAAACTCAACTGCATAGTCGCACGACTATATTCTTCCGACTCACGATCAAGATAGTCAAATAAAGCATCCTTAACCTCATTCCACCAAGATTCTTCAGATTTTCTTTTTTTGATTACTCCTGCTACCAAGACAACCACAAGAGGCAATCCTTTGCATTTTTTTGCAATTTCTAGACTCACATATTGTAGTTCAGGTGGGCAACCTTCCTGCTGAAATACTTTTCTCTGCAACAATTGGCAACTCTCTTCTGTTGTGAGGAATGGAAGAGAATAAGGATCAGTATGGTACTTGACTTTCTTACCCACATTCTCAAGTCGGGTTGTTATTACTATCCTGCTTCTATTTCCAACGTCTGGAAAACAAAGCCTTAAGTCATCCCATGCCATACAATCCCACATATCATCCAATACAATGAGATATCTCTTTCCCATTAGACTTTTCCTCAACATGTCAGCAAGGATGTCATCCTTATCACTCTTGTCCTTGGAACAGGTAACTTGACTAAAAATCTCTTGTAATAGCTTTCTCCGGTTATATGTTTGGGTAACGATGCACCATGCTCGAACATCAAAATGAGAAACAATGTTGTCACTATTGTACACCTTTCTAGCAATTGTCGTTTTCCCTTGTCCACCCATGCCTACAATTGGGACTACGTCTAGCTCATTTGTACCTCTAATCAGATACTGAATCATTTTTTCTGTGTCATTCCCAAAACCCACTATCTCCTCATCAGTCACTGGATTGCTATGTCGAATTGGCAGGTGTTTAAATGGTGCTACCACATAGCAAGGCTTAAGAGCAACGTCTGCTGACCACATCTCAGTCACCTCCGCATTAATTTGCTTGATCTCTTTTAAGATTGAAGGAAGTAAGCAAAAAATATGCAAGAAAGCATTATACTGAGAAAGAATAGAGTCAATGGCAACCTCAGCTTCATATGCCAAATTGATAGTACGTCTCTGAAGATCTTTAGGAATTTTATGTTCATGGTGCACCCTTGCGACATCTCTGAAAATGGAAGACAAAGATGACAGCTCCTTCTCTAAAATGGATGTAAGAGTTGATAGCTCTTTCTCCAAATTACCTAAAAGAGGTTTCATCAAGAAATCTAAATCAGATTTAGATTTTGTCATTTCATTCAGTTTCCTTAAAAGACAATCCAGAAAGCTCAATCCACCAATGGTGGGGAACTGAGATGGAGTAAATTTTATGGATTTGTAGTAAGTCTCCACTTGTGCCTTCAGATCTTTAGTTTTCTCCAATATTTGTAACGAGCAAAGATTTATTTTGCTATTGTCATCTTTGTTTATAGAGCTACGAAGAAGCTTTCGGATCACATATAGAACATCACCAGCTATAGCTCCAACTTTTTCCATAACCTCATTCAACCAGTTACCATTAATAACATGATTTGACACATCAGCATCAAGGAACACCAACAAGAACTCTATTGCCACAATAATATTTTGAGCAGAGACATTATCCGGAAAGTTCTCAAGCTTTTCTTTTCTGAGATACATCAACAGACTGTGGAGATGATGAGAAAATCCTTCTGGTAATTTCATGTCCTTGAAAGTTCTTGAATGATTAAACTTTGAAGCCTTTAGTTCATTGAGAAAAATTTTCTTCATTTCCAACTCCACTAACACAATCAAGCATAGTAGATAAGAAGGTTGATTCAAGATATCATACCCATATTGTTCGACCTCAGCATGTATATTTGCAACAATGTTAGTTGAAACAGAAAGACAAAATTGTCCCACATTGCTAGCCATGAACTGAATTCGAGTCTCTAAACATTCCAGCTTCTCATCGTCAATGTAACTCTTTATCTCTGTGGCATATAAGTATCTCAAAAAATTCATTTTCTTATGAACAATTTTCAGTTGCATTATAAATCTGTGTATTGCAAGGTTTTCTTCAGGAGGGTCAGACGTCCTAACCCTTTCCAGGAACATCATCAGCATCTCATTTAGATTCTTTCCGAGGCAATCCATACATTCTGACAGATCAAAATCATTCAACTCATATTTGTAACTTAAACTGGTATTACCTTCAAAGAATTCCAACAAATGTGGTACTTGCCTTTCCCTAATCAACATAGAACTGTACTTGTCTACTCTGATAAGTGAAGTCCCTTGGAATATCCTTTCAAGCATTCTTACAGTCTATTTGACATTCTTTGTGAGTTCGACTGAGGAATTAAAAAAAAGAACACGATGACACTTTATAAAGGTTCTTAAAACTCTTAGCACCATATCAAGTTTCTCAATTTGGAGGCAACTCTGAGAATAGTTATCCTTCATCAATTTTAACATTTCCTCAATTTCATTTTGAGCCATTTTCTGTTTACAAATTCCTGCAAGTTATTCAACTCCTGGAATTAGGATCCTTAAGAGCAACATTTTCATTCATGTCTTTCAGTATCTTAATGCTTGTGAAAGATTATACATCTCATGTATCATTTCATCTAACAAATGGTGTATATTTATCGTTTTCATATGATCACTTAACTAATAATTATTATCTCATAAAATCACTTAACTAATTCTTTTGAATGGACCATTTGAAAAATCCAACTCTCTATCTATAGGAAAAAAGTAATTCATGAAGAAGATGACTTATACAATTAGTTAATAAGTGAAACCAACTTATAATTTTTTCTTCTCTTATGCCTCTTTAGTATCTTCAATTTTCTGATCCAGTCATTAAAAGGAACAAATATGATTATAATTAATATTGAAAACATGTTTCATCAAAAGATAAAACAAACATTATGGGTAAAAAAATAGATATCTAGGTAATGTATAGAATTCAATCCATTTTGCTAATCTTTCGCAATGAAAGATTTGACGGATGGAACAAGCAGTGGCGGATCTAGCATTTTAAGATTGTGGGTGCTCTGAAAGTGGCGGAGACAAAAATATAAAAATAGTGAGATTCGATCTCAGGCTCAACAACACTAAAAGAAAAATTAAGCACCCATCCAAGAGCTAATAGACTGATCAAATCATTTGTTCATTGAGTGCTCTATGTTAGTTTTATACAAATACCTCTTAATTTCTGCATAAATATGTATATTCCGAGACGAAGTTAATGGGTGTTTGAACACCCGGAGGACTCTATGTGGGTCCGCCCCTGGGAACGAGTACTAAAAAACAAAAAGTTGTATACAAGTCGTATGTTTTGCCTGGATTCTCCATAACAAAAAGTTGTCTACAAGTTGTATGTTTTCATCGATTTTAACGTCGATGACATATTTGAGCTTTTTTCCCTATAGAAAAACTATTTAAATGATTCTAAAGATATGACATTGAGCCAAACTCAACCTCTAAAGTGTAACTCATTAGGGAAGGATTATTTAAGTCCATATAAGCAAATTACCAGTCTATTTCCCAATCAATGTGGGAGTAGGATAGAGTTGGTGGAACGGAAACTAATTTGTTAGCTTTATTCATTATGACTTGTGTATTGAATTTCTCGTCAAACTAAGACACTTAAATTAGGAAGAGGGGGTATATATATTCAGAGGATACATAATTCCTTGAAGTATGAAAATAAATTATGAATCAATGGAACTCACCTCAATCTTAACTTATCGAATCTCCTGTTGTTCCTCAGTAGTTCAGTGGTAGATCGATCAATTGTTAACTGATTGGTCGTAGATCCAAATCCTATATATATGGCACAAGGTGTTGTCTAGTACAGAGAGATGGGTGAGGAGATCAAACAATAATTAGAGTTGGCAATGGCTCAAACAGACTGGAATGTGTATTGTATGAGTTCTGAATTATTGCATTATTAATTTATTAAATAATGGTAGGTAAACAACAACCAGTGCTTTATTAATTAATGATAGTGCTTCATTCCTATTGATTGCTTTAGTAAAAACGACATCAACTTTATTCCATAATATATTATTAAAAAAAGACCCACTATATCAAATGTGTGACAATAATGATGGAGGGCGGACCGAAGAGGGCAGATCAGAAGAAAAAAGGATTGACAAGCATTTAGGCTAACAAACATTTTAGTTGAATCACATCGGTATAGCCCAAATAGGAGAGAAACGTAAAAAAACTCAAATTTTGCAATAAAAAATATTCAGACCTTTGTCCAATAAATCATATTTTTTGTTTTTGTTTCTTCTTGGAAGTTGTAGTTGTTTTTATTAATTCAATAAAAGCCTGACCCATGTGGTCATATTAATTTATTTTTAAAAAAAAAGAGTTAACAGTAATGTAAAAGAGTTCAAATATGCCATCAAACTTTGGAAAAAAGACTCATTTATGCCACTTGTTAATAGTTGGCCGACTCAATCATGCCACTGCATTAGAGAAAGGGTTCATT
Source organism: Solanum acaule (assembly GCA_036250505.1). NCBI lineage: Eukaryota > Viridiplantae > Streptophyta > Magnoliopsida > Solanales > Solanaceae > Solanum > Solanum acaule. The sequence goes on along the minus strand of JAJOOR010022668.1, from coordinate 2,889 downwards.
CGTGCCATTATTTTTTAACATACAGGTTTGACGGTTAGAAAAATCGTTCTTTCCTCTTATTACAAGTCCACATCACTAAAATTAAACTGATAAAAAAAGTTCAAATATGCCATCAAACTTTGGAAAAAGGTTCATATATGCCATTTGTTAATAATTGGGCTCAACCATTCCACTGTCGTTATAGAAAGGACCCATTCGTGCTACTTTTTTAACGGCCAGGTTTGATGATTTCACAAAATTATTTTTTTCATGTGGCCTCTCATTAGAGGTCCACATGCAAAAATAAACCACCTAATTTAATTAAATTTGAAATTAAAACCTGACTCATAACATCACACTGGACCCACCCTAACCTATTTCCCTTTTTATTTATCCTCCAGACCTTTAGATTGATCAATTGACAAGAAACATGGTTGAATCCAACTATTAATGAATGACATAGACGAATATCTTGTCACAGTTCAATGGCATATTTGAACTTATTTCGACCAGTTTAATTTTGGTGACATGGACCTCTAATTAGAGGCCATATGGAAAAAATAGTGCTGCAAAACCACAAATCCTGACCGTTAAAAATCAATGGCATAATAGGTCATTTATGTAACGGCAATGGCATGATTGAGCCCAACTATTAAATGAGGTTTTTTCCCCTCAAAATTGGATGACATATTTGAGCTTTTTCTCTACTAATTATAGTACAGAGAAACAACTAATGCATTCCCAATGATTAATCAAAAAACGTGTGCGGAAGGATAGCACGATTAGTCGCTCAGTTGGTTGGTTGGATCTCAGAACTTTCACCTTATGAGGGTTCGACTCCCTACCCCAAATTGCAAATTTCTCCAATGATTGATCACTTCTTTTTTTTTTTTAAAAAAGAAATTTAAAGAGGAAAACAAAAACAAAACACTTCTTTAATTGGTTCAACAGAGCATAAACTAATTATTCATTGTTAGTGAAAACTTAAAGTTGTTAGTGAAAAATTACAAAATAACAGAATTACAAGATTACAATTGAAAATAAAAATGAAGAAATAAATCTCTTCAGGCTGAGGCGCAGATATCGCGCTCTCTTTAAGGAGATTCAAGCCCACTGCAACAAATGTTTTTCACTGGTCCAGCAGTAGTCCTTCTTGACTTATCCCCTCCAGGATACAACAACCTATTCACAAAAGATAACTCAACAACTGTGGACAAGAGTTGAGTCCAAAGCCCCACAAAAAAAAAACACATTCCTTCAACCAATAAGAACTCTCGTTTTTTTACAAACTTTATGCACTCTATATTTTCTTATATGTAAAACAAATGAAGACCACCACTATTTATAGTAGAAGAAGTCTTCTTAGGAATAAATAGGAAGATAATGGGGTACTAAATAGTGAAGATAATAGCCTTAGGAGTTACATATGTTACAAGGTATAATGGAGGAATAAAGAATGAAAATAAAGGGACACTGAAGCCACCATCGGCTTGGGAGTTGCTGCATGCACCAAGAAAATTGTAACATATACACTAACTCCATTTGGAGTAATGCAGCAATAATTATTTTCAACGGCAACAATCAACTGCCAATTCATCCATCATTATGTAACATATATGAGAAGTGCACCAACGGCCATAAACCAACATTTATGTGGCCATGCAAAAAATGTGAATTCTTAAATTATTAAAATGCCACACTAACAATTATTATGTGTGATATCCATTTTTTTGTTATCTAGACCATATCAGAAATTAAAACACAAGTGTTTTGAAGTGCCATAGTGTTTCATACAAGACAATCATAAATGTCTACATCAAAACCATATTCACAATATTTGAAGTGCCAGTGTGTTTCAAGAAGTTTATCGGTAAAATGGATTAATAACTCAGGTGTTGTATCAATTTAAGAACTTTGAGATTTTGGAAAGCAATAGAAAGTTAATATTCAATATATCTTACAATTTTCGACCCTCTGTTGGATTCTTCAAAATTACTTTATTTTGAAAAATCTAACACGTACATGTCGTCATTTTTAAAAAATCTGAGCAACATAAATTTTCACGCCTCGAAAACCCATTCCTAATTTTGTTTTATTGTTATTTTCAAACAGGTTCGTGTGGTCTTTAAGAAAATCTCCACCAAAGGGAAAAATAGATATCCCAACAAGTTACAACAACTATGAAGAAGTAACAATTTTATCCCATCCATCAATAGGAGGATTTGTGTCCCATTGTGGATGGAATTCAATACTAGAAAGTGTACATTTTGGTGTACCAATTGCAACTTGGCCACTCTATGCTGAACAACAAATGAATGCATTTTTGTTAGTGAAAGAATTAGGACTTGGTGAAGAGATAAAATTGGACTATGTTGTTGATTTTGAAGGAAAAAATAATCAAGTTGATATAGTAAGTGCTCAAGAAATTGAAAGTGGTTTATTAAAGTTGATGGTGAAAAGTGAAGAGAATGAAGTGAGGAAAAAAATGAAGGAAATGAAGGAGAAGAGTAGAGTAGCTATGGAGGAAGGTGGATCATCTTATAACTCTCTTGGACTTCTTATTAAGGATGTAATCAGAAATATTTAATTTTCTTATAATATGAAGAAGAAGCAAAAAGAAGAGAAGATATATGGTATTTGAGGAGATATGTAGTATCATGATTTATGGTCATTTTCTTAATATTTGTATACTTTTAATATTTATTGAATGTTTTCACTCTTCATTATAGTTTTTTTATTTATTTTGTATTTCTTTCAAACAATTTTCGTGATCTGAATCTATCGGAAACAATCTTCTTACCTTATAAAGATGGAGGTAAAGTCCGAATATAATCCACCCTCCTTATAGACCTCACGTAATTTATTGATTATACTTGATATGTTATTATTATAGTCGATTCAAAGAGAATA
>JAJOOR010022667.1:0-18635 GCA_036250505.1 Solanum acaule | reverse complement strand
AAAAATTCTAGGCCTTCTAGTTGTTTAAAACCTTTTGCAACTAGCCTAGCCTTGTATTTATCAATAGATCCATCCGGTTTCAACTTTTTTCTTAAGACCCATTTGCAACCAATAGTTTTACAACCCGGTGGTAAATCAACTAACTTCCAAGTTTTATTAGAAATTAGTGATTCCATTTCATCATTTACAGCCACTTTCCAAAATATTAATCATGTGAAGATAATGCTTTTTTCAAAGTGAGAGGGTCATCTCCAACATTAAACACATAAAAATCAGGACCAAAATATTTTTCTACTTTAGTTCTTTTACTTCTTCTTAACTCAAAATCATCAATTTCTTTATTTTTTAAAGTAGAAGTAGAAGAACTAGGTAGTGACAAAATATTTTGTTCAATTCTTTGACCCCACTATTTTTAGAATCAAAAGGGAATTTATTTTCATGAAAAATAGCATCACCCGATTCTATCACAATGTTATCTTCAAGATTAAAAAATCTATAGGCTGTACTATTTGAAGCATAACCAAGAAAAGCACAAGTATTAACTTTCTTATCTTATTTTGTAATCTTGGGATCCATTAGCCTCACAAAGGCTAGACAACCCCAAACTATTAGATATCCCAAACTTGGCTTGTAACCTTTCCACAATTCAAAAGGTGTCAGTTTAGACTTTTTATGAGGCACATGATTCAACACATAACAAGCAGTTACAATAGCTTCACCCCAAAAATTTAAAGGTGCATGTGACTCAATAAGCATGACATTAGTCAATTCAACCAAAACTCTATTTTTCCTTTCCGCTACTCCATTAGATGAAGGAGAGTAAGGAGGCGTAGTTTCATGAATAATACCCAATGATCTAACAAAAGAATTAAACTCATTTGATTCATATTCATTGCCTCTATCACCTCTAATTCTTTTTATTTTTCTTCTAAACTGATTTTCAACATCATGGAGATAAACTTTAAAGTTTTCAAAAGAATCACTTTTATTTTTCATCAAGTAAACATATGTAAACTTAGAGAAATCATCAATGAAAGTGATAAAATATCTGTTACCTCCATGAGTTAAAATTCCTCCAAGTTCACAAATATCAGCATGAACTAATTCTAACAAATCAGTTTTTCTTTCAACTTGAAAATGAGGCCTTTTAGTGATTTTGATTTTACTACAAGCCTCACACTTTTCAAAATTCTTTTTAATCATTGAAATTAATCCTAAACTACTCATGATTCCAACATAACGATTATTAATATGACACAAACGAGCATGCCAAAAATTAGTAGAAGAAAACATATAAACAGAAGTAGAAGCTTTATTCACTTCTACATTCAATTTGAACATTCCATCACAAGCATACCCCTTTCCCACAAAAATATCCTTCTTCACAATTACATATTGATCAGATTCAATAATTTGTTTAAAGCCTGCTTTATTAAGAAGAAAACTAGACATCAAATTTTTTCTCATGGAAGGAGTATAGAGTACATATTTTAAAGTTAATACCCTTCCAGAAGTAAAACACAATTCAACATCTCCTGTTCCAAGAACTTGAGTTTTGTGAGAATCACTAAGCATGAAGGTTTTGGGCTCCTCAAAATGAGTATATTTTTTAAATCAGTCTTTGTCATAACAGACATGATGGTTTGCACCAGAATCAGCCCACCATCCATCCACACTCTCAACCATGTTTATGTCGGTAATCACCGCCACAAAAGGTTCTTCGGTAACGTTTGCCTGAGGGTTAGAACCACGTTTCCGAAATCTGCAAAATCGAGTAATATGCCCACTCTTGCCACAAACAAAGCATGGTCCCTTATCTTGAACTGTTGATTTTGTGCTTGGTTATTATCACAATTATTTTTCTTGGGAGGCCTACCCTTATTTTTCTTAAATTTTTTCTTCTTAGGCTTCAAAGAAGTATTTTTGTGAGTTTCAAGAGTGGCATTATTTGAAGTAATTAAATTTACCTTTGTCGTGATGTTGCTCTCTTCTTTTTGTAAAAGTGCGTCTTGACCCTTTGCCTCTTCACCATCGTACTTTTCCTCGTTCTCATGATGAGAAATAAGTTCATCATCATCCATGGAGGTGTCATCAACTTTATTAGGATTCTTCTTAGTTAACACATAAGAAAAGAAGACTTAAGTAGAAAAGTACTTTACCCTTCCATCTTTTGAAATGGTTACCATTGAATCGAAATGGCTTGTTAAAGTCTCCCATCTTGACATCCGCGGTTTTTTCAATTGTAGTAATTCTGAATCTCCTTAAAATTGTTAGTGAAAAATTTACAAGATAACAAAAAATACAAGATTACAATTGAAAATAAAAATGAAGAAATAAATCTCTTTAGGCTGAGGCGCGGATATCTCGCTCTCTTTAAGGAGATTCGAGCCCACTGTAGCAAATATTTTTCACCGGTCCATGCAGTAGTCTTTCTTGACTTGTCCCCTCCAGGATACAACAACCTAATCACAATATATAACTCAACAACTCTGGACAAGAGTTGAGTCCAAAGCTCCACAAAAAGAACACCTCCCTTCAACTAATAAGAACTCTCTTTTTGACAAATTTTATGCACTCTATATTTTTCTCTTGTATGTTGTGTATTATGTCTCACAAACCAAATGAAGACCACCACTATTTATACTAGAAGAAGTCTTCCTAGAAATAAGTAGGAAGATAATGTGGTAGTTAATAATGAAGGTAAATAGCCTTAGGAGTTACATAAGTTACAAGGTATAATGGAGGAGTAAAAGAATGAAATAAAGGTGAGGGGTAACAAATGCACCAACGTGCAAATGTTACACTTTGACAATTGTCAACGTTCACCAGAAAGCAGCAAAGTGCATAATGCCTATGGTCATTAATTGACCACTAAGTAATTAGGCACAAATGCATATAACTCCCACGTCCTCTATTCCATCTTCATTGTGGCAGAATGGCTATTAAGCCTATGACATAATTATGTGAGATAATTTAATAATAAATAAATATTAAAATGCTCAAAAGACCAACACTGCCATATATATATATTTACTAATATAACTCTTATATTCATTTATTTATTCGGTAAATTTTCATGTGTATTCATTTAATTTGTGGAATGTTTTTTAAATTTATTTTACTTGATAATTTTAATTATATTTGAATCATCAATATTATATCGATATTTAATTTATTATTTTTATTTATCTCTATATAATATTTATTGAAACTTTCAATATGTAGATTTAAATTAAATAAATATAAAAATATAAATTAAATTAAAAATTTATAATAGATAGTTAAAACAATTTCTCTATATAAAATAATATTAATATTAAAAGTGATTTGATACTAGTCATTTTCATAATTTGACTCTCAAAAGTAACTTTTAAAAAGATTAATCAAACACAATCTGCTTATTAAAAACACTTTTTAATTAGTCAAAAATAAATTACTTTTTCTTTTTCACAAAAAGTTATTTTTAAAAAAATTGCTTCTAAAAATAAACAGGTTAGCAGCAATAAAAATGTGTTTGGTGTGGAAAAAAAAGATATTTTTAAAATGAATTTACTTTCCTCTAATTTAAGAAAAATTACTTATGTACATATGATATGGAATATTTTTAAAAAATTACCTTAAATCAGAAAAATAATTTCTAGGAAAACATGACAATATTTCTTTTGATAATCAAATACACCCAAAAATATTGTAATCTGAAAGATATTTTTTTTTTTACATAATAACAAGCAATAAATATCATTAACCATTGAGTTTATTCATTTTGATCTATATCGATTTTTATCCATATCAAATATAGATCAAAATGAATATTTTATCTAAAATGAATATTTATCTATTTATATCTAACTCATTTGCAATTATCCATATCCAACTAAATCCATCATATCAATATGAATATTGAACATCGAATGAAAATTGAAAAAACTCAACCCAATTATTTGTCATCCTAAATATAACACAAGTGATCAACGGTCGAAAAGATAGTAGCACGCAACATTTCGAAGATATATTTTCAACGGAATTTTTCTTCAAAAAATAGTTAAATAAATGAACTAATTTTGTAGTTGTACTGGATATTATAGTGAAGTGTACCCATCATTCCAATTTTTTTAATTTTTTTTTGTTAATGTGTAATAAATTGATTCATTAGAAAATCAATTCACTACCACTTTATACTTTACACAACTCTTAAAAAATAATAGCGATTAATACAATAAACAGCTTATCATAATATAAATATTTATTGATAAGTAATCATTTTTAAAATAATAAAATCATAAAACATTGTACTATTTTTCTTATTAATAACTATATTTTCTTCTTCTACTATTACTTGAGTTTGATGCATTTGAATCAAGTGTATTTTGAAAACAAATTCTCTATTTCTACAAAATAGTGATAATATCTATGTACATTATACCTTTCTTGAACCTCACTAAATATATTATTGTTTTGTATAAATACGTAGGAAGTAATATACAAAATAGAAAAAATGAAAAAATAAAATAAAAATGGTTAACGTTACTGTTGAGTGTTGAGTCATAAGTATCCCGTTTCAACCCTAACTTTACCTAAAACTCATCCCCCCCTTTTTTTTTTCCCTCTTGTTTGCCCCTTTCCCTCCTCTGTTTTCCATTACAAAATCATGGGAAAATACTTGAGAAAAACTGGCGATGTCATGGAGTCTTCTCTTGGTGTTCGTACTAGAGCAAGAACCCTAGCACTGCAACGTCTTCAATCTTCTTCTCCACCCCCACCCCCACTGTCCTCTGCTTCTGATTCTTGTTACCTTCAACTTCGTTCCCGCCGCCTTCACAAACCACCCACCCCCATTCCGAACTCGGAAAATCCTAACTCACACCCAGAGTCTGTGTCTGTTGGGTCTGTTTCAATTAATCAAAAAGGTTGGGTAACAGAGGCTGAAATCTCATTTGGTGAGAATAATCTTGATTCTGAACACAGAGATAGGTATAAATCTCTTCCTCTTTCTTCTCCATGTTTGTTAACTGAAGTAGTTGTATGCTTACTAGTTTTGTTCAATTAATGTGTGCTCTAGGGGGGTTTAAGGTGGGAAAGATGATTTCTTTCTCAACTTCTGAAAGGGAAATCTATCCTCTGTTTGTTTGAAGCTGGAAATGAATTTGTTGCTTTTGTTTGAAAGGGAAGGCCCTTTGAGCACTTTTCACGTTCACATTTACGGAAAAAGACTCTCTTTTGGTGTTGCATTCGTGGGTACCACTTTTATTGTGCCTTTTCTGGAAAAAAAATCTCGTTAAACTTTGGAGATTGAAGAGATCATGCTTTTAAAATTCTAATGCATTTTTTCGTGGTTGGAGTCTTCTTTCTCTTCATTTATTTAGTTATAAACACATTAATTTATTTTAAAATGTTTGCTTTGTAAGTTTTCTCTCTTACAGGTCAAGGAAATTATGAATTTTCGGTTTCGTTTCCTTAATTCCCTTTCTTTTCATGTTGTTTCTTGATACTTCTTGCCTGCTTTTGTTTGTAGCTTCACTTCTTTGGGACCTTGGATATCTTGTTGCACTTTCTTTTAGTGTTTATCTTAAGTTGTGTGGACTCTTCACTGTCAAAAATACACTACTGACATTTTTGAAGAGTCTGAGTAACATAGGTGTTAATTCGGGTTAACGTTTATGGAGAAGGTGGTCAATAGTGATCTTGTGTTACTTATGAAGCTAAAACCTTTTTTTATTCTTACCGTTCAAGTGCCTCAAGATTTTGGTCATCTATTATTTTTCTTTGATAAGGAAGAATTAGTGAATTTTCTTACATATTGTATTTGAGCTGTTGAATCTACATGAAAAGAATTGTAGTAACTAATAGCCATTTCTTGTATCCTATGGTATACAACCTTTGGAATACCATATTCCACTGCATAGAAAAGGAGCTCACTATCATTTGGTGTTAGAAAGAGCAAATAGTTTAATATGAGAAATTTCTTTAAATGCAGCAAAATGTCCTGTTTCTGCTGTTGTCTCTTTTTTAAATGGAAGCCCCTAACTTTTCTATTGTTGGACCTCTTTCTTCTTTTGCTTTCCTAGTGAAAAATGAAGTTTGGACTAGATTTTTTAATTAATTGGATCTTACTTGTTCTGATAACAAGTTGGATATTCTCTTCTTTTTTTGTCTAGTATCATATTCTTAAGCATTGTGACTGGTCATAACAGAGATATCTGTTTATTCTGATGCACTAAAGGATGTATGGTGGTCAGTAAAATGGGAAAAGAAAAAGAAGAAATTAGGGTTTGGTGGTGGTCATGAATATATTTGTAATATAGAAAAATTATTTTAGCTTATAAAGCCATTGATTGCTTTTCTTTTCACTACGTGCTTTTCTCATGACTTGTCCTAGTCGTGGGGTCTCATATTGTTGTGAGTAAGCCAAGGCAAAGTCTTCAGTAATATTCTAGGTTAAAAATAGGATATCTCTTTTCATTTCCACCCCGTGTGTATTATTTGCTGTCTTACGGTGCGTTGAAACTAGTACTAGTAATTTTTTTGTATTTAGTTATCTTATTTCAGTACTTTATTGTCCCTTTTTGGGGTGTGGAAGATCATGTAGTGATAAGATCTGCGTACAATGTACCCTCTCTATAGACCCCGCTTTTGAGACTACACTTGGTTTGTTGTTGAAGATCAGGTGTTGGTAGATAACTATGTGTTGTGGTTCCAACAGAATTTCTTGTTTTTTTTTTCTCTCGCTCAATACTTGCATATGGTCTTGTAACTGATAGTTGTGAATGTGTTGTTTCTTGTTTAATTAGAAGTACTAGAGAAAGCACACCTTGCAGTCTGGTGAGGGAGGTGGATGCTATGGTCAACCCTGGTTCTGCGACAAGGCAAACAGAGTTAAACACAACAACTCAAAGAACTAGGAACTTTATCCTTAGAAATATCCCTTCAGCTCATGAAATCGAGGAGTTTTTCACCTTTGCTGAGCAGCAACAACAGTGCCTTTTTATGGAGAAGTAAGTAGTCATTTTATCTTGGATGTTTTCCTATTTAAACGCATGCGTATGTCAAACTAATGTGAAAATTTGTTCATTTCACCTACCAGGTACAACTTTGATGTGGTAAATGATGTACCGCTTTCTGGCCGGTATGAATGGATTAGGGTGAATCACTAAGCTGGGGATGATGAAGTTGCTGGATACTATTGTATAAATAGCTGGTGTAGTTTTAGTTATCTGTTAGATAGCAGGATTACACATAACTAACAATTTGGAAGGTAGAATAGGCATAAATTGTGGATTAGGCTTTGACTGTCTTTGTAACTTGCAAGGGGACATAGCCAATGTCTTTATGTACTTGTCTTCTTTTTTATTCTAGTAATCAATTTAGGTTTTTTAGCTCATCATCTCTCTCTTTCTATCTCCAACTTGATGATAGTACACTGTGACATCAAAAAGTTTGTGTACTTTTTCCCTACAGGCAAGTTGTTGATTCAATGGTTATAAAATCTGGCCCTTTACTTCCCAATCACAAATGTTTTACTAATTTGTTGAACCATCAAAAAAGTCTTGTGACAATATAATGTGCCTTTTCATATTTGTTCTACTTCAAGTACTTTATTAACAAATGAGGGCAAGACCTATCCTGGTCACCTCTAAAAAGATTCTTAATATTAATAACACGTATTTTGGTATAGATAATATTTATCATCACTTTATCTACAATCACCAATCAGTACTATTAATCATCTCTGTCATCACAACCATCGCCACCACTACTATTAGTCACTATCATTGATGTGGTTGATCTCTACTACCAACCAACTCCAGATCATAACTAGCACCACTGCCAACTACCACACACTCTTCAGCCATCGCCATCAGCACCTCCAACTACTAACATTAATAGAATTCATCATTACAACCACAACACCATTACAAATCGCAACCATTATGATAGTCACCACAATACCAACCACCTACACCGTCACAACCATCACCACCATCATTACTATTTACTAGTCACTAACAACAACTATTACCTTCACGATCACTACAAACTATCTCCACATCACTAGTAAGTATAAGTGTTCCATTTTTTTAATCAAATGTGATTTTATTTTGTTAATTCTTTTTTTATATTTAATTAATGTTTAGTTGAATTGTATATTTATCATGTTCATGTAAATAAATTATGTACGTCCAGATGTTGAAAAACAAACAGTTTTAATCATTAAGAGTTCAGATCTAGAGATAACAACCTTAATCATTCGGTGTTTAGACCTAGAGACAACATCTTAATCATTCAGATGTGCATTCTGATTCAGACATCTAAATCTTAATGAAAACAAATAAGGCCTAAGAGTCTATTTGAATTGACCTATTTTAAATGTTTTAAAGTTAAAATAGCTTCTTCTTTTTTTAATTTTTTTTTTGTATTTGAATAAATTAAAAAAATGTTTATAAACGGATAAAAATAAATCAAAAATCAATTCAAACGGACTCTAAGCATCAGACGACTGACTGGGAGATTAGGTAAGGTATTCACTATCTAGTAAGGCTGGGCACCGAAACGAATCGGTACTGGAACGGAACGGGATGGGTTGACCAGTTTGTTGACTGGTACCGGGATAAATCAGATCGGAATTACCGGGATGGATACTAGGTTCCATCCCATCCCACTATATACCGGGATGGAACCGGAACGGAACGGACCGAAATTGAACGGGATGGGATAAACGGGACGACACATATAGCTATTTCAAAAAAAAAAAAAATTTAGTTATTTTGATTTTTTGAATTACGAAAATATGAATGTTTATTTTTCTAAGTTTAAATTAATTGTTTTGAAATTTAGGTTTGGAAATCTATAATGTAATTTTACTTAAGTTTATTTTAAAGATATTTTTTTAAATTTTTACTTACTAAATTTGCAAGTTTAAGTTTAATAAAGTTTTTTTGTTTTAATGTTTTTGAGCTTAAGTTTTCAAGATTTGAAATTTTGAATCTTTTGAAGTTTATAAGTTATTACTTATTATTATGTTATAAGTTATACTTATAACTTGTAATTTAAATAACTTAAGTTTGTAATTTTAAAAAATTAAATAAAAATAAGGATAAAACAATGACACTAATTAAAAAAATATCAATCCAATCCAATTTTTTTTTTTAAAAAAAATATGCCCATATATAAATTATAAAATATAAATTAATTAATAAAAAATAATTAACCGGAACCGGAATAAACCGGTACCGGTACACCGATATCAAATAGTGATTCCATTCCGTTCAGAGTAACGGTTCACGGTGTCCCATTCCGTCCCAAAGACTACCGGAATGGAATGGTACCGGTACAACCCGATCCGGTGCCCAGCCTTAATCTAGAGTCAGCAGGGAACATTTAAGGATTTCTGTTATATCACATTATACCACAAGAAGATTAAATATAACAAAGGACTATTGTTCATGGGTGCTCACCTAACTTTGCTTTCATCACTCAAAAGTTGCTATTCTTTTCTTTTCCTTTTTTACATAAAAATCATTTAACTTTGCTCCACTTTTGTTAAAAGTAACTTTGACTAAATTTTATAAAAATCCTACCTGAAATGCGAGAGAAATCAATAAAAATATTATGTTTTAGAGTAAATTCAAAATGGTCCTTTAAAATATGTTTTTGAGTCATTTTGGTATTAGTAATCTTGCTAAAAGTGAGCACATTTAATCTCCATAGAATACTCAACAAATTCTGATTGTTAGATTTTAGAGACTTAATATGAACTCACATTTAGAGGTGTCTTTTGCGATTTCAACTATTTTGGCTTATTACAAAATTTTGATGTAGCCTGTTAGGAGTAATTTATACTATTTTTTTTAAAAATAAATTAAAGAGACCTCTATGAAGTGGATGAATTAAAAATTTATAGAGTGAGTTTACCATTTTAGCCCTATTAATTATGAAGTTGATGAATTAAAAATTAAAATTTTTCAAGAAGTTCTATCTTTTTCAAAGTAATTAATTGAGGGTATAATAAGTAAAAAAATTTGTCCTTTCTTGATTTATCAAAATGGACAAGTAATTAAGGACAACTAAAACATAAAAAATGGACAAGTAATTATGGACAAAGGAAGTATTACATTATAGAAGTGGGTTAAATAACAAGTATATATACATATACATATACATATTTTGTTTTGTTAATGAAAATAAAGTCACATGCAAGTGAATCCCTTTTGGGACCATAGTGGCAGTATAATTGGGTTTTCCTATCTTGGGGCTTGTATGTTGGTTTAGTCAGAACTATCAGTGTCAGTGGTAATGAAGTTTGTGTTTGTGTGGTTGTGGTTGTGGTGGGGGAAGATTTTTGCCATTATTACTACTCTGGATTCATATATTGTTCTGTCTTTCTGAATTTACGATCACACATTTGCATTTAATAATGTGTGTCAAGTCCCAATGACTCCCCTCTTGTTTGTCTATTTGCCCCCTCACATGCAACATTGTACCTTTTTTTTTCATCCTTCATATGAGTGATGATCAAAATGTAGATTTTATGATTTGCACTTCTCTCATGTGTCTGTCCCATTTGTACTTTTAACTTATTTTCACTTCTCTTTGTTTTGTTTGTGAAAGAAATTTGTAACAAATTGTCTCGTCATTATAACATTTGTTTGGGTGTAAGTATCGAGTAGAGTTTTCCCAAAATGAGACCTAGTAAAAATCTACAGTTTCTGACAAAAATCTGGTATTGTGTGGTTTGATGATCTGTTGTGTCTCGTAGTGTAGCGTTTGATGACCTCGAGTTTATATTATGATAGTCGAGGGTGTAATTAGTGGTCCATAGAAATTTTCGGAATAAAAAACGAATTCTTTGAAATCCGACTATATCGATTGTCGCGATAAGATATATCTATGTGTTGTCAAAAGTTCAAGTGTGTGTTGTGAAATAGAGGGAGGGGGGGTGAAGAAAACTCCCCCAAGCTACTGTTTGAGGCCATTGTGGGGGCCCTCTTTCATCCCAACTGAACCTCCACAAACTACAACCTACACAAAGATTAGCCCAACATAACAATTCACAATTTCAAGTAGCACATAGTTAAACAATAATACCTCAACAGTTACAGAATCAAGCACAATTAGGTTTCAGGCATCAAACAAAGTTTCTTACAGTTTCCACTCCACAAAACAAAGCACATAAAAGGGTATCTTGAGTTGCACCTCAACACAATTAGTCTATTATCACATTATTCCACAATTAAGAGTCTCAACAACATGGAATCAATGATCATAATCAATGATGTGCGATGCAATGATATGAAATGTCATATAGAGTGATACATTTATGTCTTAACGTTATACACCCATTGCTTCGCATCACGAGACTCGTGAGAGACATATCAGTCTATGTAACTACCACGGTGTGTGGCACATCCCTCGAATATAGTATCAACCCTGATGTGTGGCACATCCCTCAAATATAGTATTAACCACAGCGTGTGACACGTCCCTCGAATATGGTATCAACCACAGTGTGAGGCACATCCATCAAATATAATATATCCTCTTTGCTCCTCTTTTTCCCTCATTTCACCAAGTACCATCACATCTGAGTTTACAAATCAATGCAAATAGGTATGTTTACACAAAATGAGGAAAGAACAACCTCCATATCATTTCATAATTCATAACCACTCAATCATAGTATTTCATCAACAACGTATCAACATTACCACTCAAATAATTCACAACATCATATACATCAAACTATGATCACGTTGCCCTTTTTATATCTCCTTAAATTATCATTTAGATTAATCAATGTGAACAACTCAATTTATCACCGATTCACATTAATCCCTAACACATAGACAAGAAAATACAAGATTCTACAAGCTTAACAAAGGTAAAAAAGTCCACTTGCCTTTAGAAAATTACACAATCACTCGACACGTGATCTTTTCCCCTCCAAACAGTATCCAAATCAACACAAGCTATTCAAATAAGAAATCACAATAAAAATTCGAAACTATCAACACCCATATCAATATTTTTGGAAAATGGGGTCAAAATGACCAAAAAATCCAATACTGAAAACGAGGGGGTAAATCTAGAATTTAGTATAAAATTGCATTACCCAAAGGTTTTGAAAACTACCGGTGAAAACCATTTCAGAAATGGAGCTCAAACAAGCCTTAACTCACCATTTTATCAAAACCTTAAACCTTTACAAAAACCTTTAAAGTTTGGAATCAAAACCCATGTTTATACATCAACATCACGAAATAATTAATGAATAAAAGAGTTATAGAGCTAGAAATCGTTACCCAATCAATGAATCTTGAAAAACCTCTTTAAAATCGCTAACACCGAGCTCTTCGCGAACACGAATTCAAGATCTCTTACGAGACCATTGTGAACACGATGCCCTGATCGTGAACGCGATCCCCAAATAATATGACTCATCGTTAAAGCGATAGGTCTATTGCGAAAGTGAGAAGACCTTCGCGAATGCGAGGGTCAAAAACCTCAACCCTCGCGAACGCGATCAGGTCTTCGCTAACGTGAATGTCCCAAAAGCGAGAAGAACTTCGCAAATACGAGGTACAACAGATACCAAAAAAACTAGCTAAACACACAAGTCTTCGAAAGGACCCTCAAGATTTGTTCGAAACTCAGTACACATAAAATAAATATGCTACCCAACTAAGCTCGATATTTCGGACTCAATTGAACCACCAAAATACGAATTCGAGGTTTCCTTGACCTGAAACTCGTGATAATTGCAATAAACTAACTTAACACTCAAAATGATCAAACTGACCTCGGGGACTCCAAAAAATGAACCAAAATGTCTCCTAGGCCTAAAATCATCCTACAAATTCAATGGGATTGTCGAAATTCTAATCCGAGCATCTGAACCTAGATTGTTGTCCAAAGTCAAATCAAAGGCTAAAATTCCTTAAACCTCCAACTCAACGCCTCAAATCCACAATACAACTCCGTATCAGAAACTAATGACTCTCCTAGACCAAATTCCACATTCTGGAACTGACGAAATTTCATTCCGAGACTCGAAACTTTGATTTATACTGAAAACCACTTTTAACCAACTTAAGCCTTATAAAACTAAAAACTTCCAAAAATCTCAACACTTCACTAAACTTTCAAATCCAACTTCACAAACCAATAAGAAAATGACTCGGGCAACTATCGAAAGGGGCAGATTGTAATTTTATAAAAAAATTCCAAAAATGACTTTCCGGGTCATTATATTTAGGTAATGAACAATAGAAAAATCAATGGGGTTTAACTCCTAAGGTCTAGAATTGTGGAGTAAGTGATTGAATACTGTGTAATTATTTATTTTAGACCGTGAACAATTCAAAGCTTCGAAAAAGGCAAGACTCTTATGGATTAGCTTGCATTCAGATTCTTCGATTGAAGTAGGTTATGGTTTAATTGGAATTTAGACTTGACTTATATTCATATATATACTCCTAAATTGAATACTTATTAATTGGTCTTCAAACATGCTTGTAATCTATGATATGGTTGTTGATGCTTAAAATGCATAAGCTATTAAATGATGAATTAGATTGAATTACGTGTTTTACAAGTGTATTTATAATTATTATACACCGAGTTATATTTGGTGAAACTGACCATTTTTTATAATGCGCGTGAAAGGTAAAGGTAATTATAACCTTCCTAGTGATGAGTGACTCAAGTTCAATGTGAGGTTTTGTACGAGTAGTTACATATATTCGGAGAGTCAGATATCATATTGCTATGATACATGGACGAAGCTGGTCCCCTGCGGATCATAGCTAGATGAAAATAAATAAGTCACTTAGCATGTGTCTACACCTTAGTGTTTGATGTGTGAGTTTATTAGTGTAGTATGTCGATGGTGAGTTCAATGAGATAACACTTGTGAGATGAAAGTGGGCATATATTCACATATATTGAAATTGTTTCTTCTTGATTTCTCTTGATGATTCGAGATTGTTGGTGGATACATAACCTGTTATATGATATGGTTTAACATGTTGTGATTATATATGTTGGTTTGGTGAATTGCTTGAGATTTATTCTCTCTAAGTTTCAATGTTTTTCTTTATATTAGTTTTGATATAATAATATTTTGATTTTTAGTATAAGTTTTTTGTTATCTGATTTATCAATTATATGATTTGCAAATTGTAAGCTTCCGCATGACGCCCTAATCACCCTTCATAACCCAACAAGTGGTATCAGAGCACATGGTCCAACGATCCTATGGTCCGATGGTCCTATGATTCAATGAGGTTGAAGATAGGCTCAAGATGGTTTCAAATCAATTTGTAATCAACGTGATGATAATGAAGATTTTTGTGCTATTACATGTGGAGAAAATTTTCAAATATATTTTCAACAATATCCTGCTGCTCCATCCTTTAAAACAAAATCAATTTTCAACTCATGCTTATTTTATAGCATGGGCTCCAACTTTCAACCCCTACAAACTTTAATGCTCGGGCTCCACTTTTAACTCATGTATCTTTACTTTTAACGCATGAGCTCCACTTTTAACTCATGCATCTTACTTTTAACGCATGAGCTCCACTTTCAACTCATGCATATTACTTTTAACGCATGAGCTCCACTTTCAACCCTGATCATCACTTTTAACACAGGGTTCCAAGTTTTAACCCATATCATTTTTCAATCATGGTAAGCAGCAGTGATGCATGAAGATTGTGTGAAGAAAGAGGATCAAGATTATTATGCCAGAAAATTCAAGCCAAAAGGGGAGATTTGTTAGGGTTTTGCCCTGATTTTCTTACCATAATTTAAGATTTATTTTTCCTTAAATAAAAAACAAAACATTACCATAAATATTTTTACTTTTCTTGAAAGGAAAATATAATATTATTTTATATTTGATTTATTCTCTCCTTTAGGACTCCTTTTCTAGTAAGAAAAGGTTTTAGGACTCTATAAATATAGGTTTGTTTCTTCTAACACAAAAAACAATAACATCCACAATGTAGTCGTTTAAGAGTCTTGTTTATGGGGAGATTTATTCTCTCTAAGTTTCAATGTTTTTCTTTATATTAGTTTTGATATAATAATATTTTGATTTTTAGTATAAGTTTTTGTTATCTGATTTATCAACTATATGATTTGCAAATTGTAAGCTTCCGCATGACGCCCTAATCACCCTTCATAACCCAACACAATGATGATTGTTATTTTATATAATGTGATTATTGTTTGAAACATGTGATTGCACAAGTATATTAAGGAATTGAATAAAATGATCTTATAAATTATGTGTTTGATATAATACGTACGAACAATCTCTTTGTCAGACATGAACCTTTGTTGTAAAATTTGAAATGATAGATCTTTATTTTTTTTCTTGCAAAATTAAACGTATGGTCAAGTTTTACATTAAAATATTTTATAATCAATATTTAGAATCTCAAATCACTTTTTTTTGAAGCATTTGGAAATTGAAAGCATAATTCCGTATAGTTAAGCTAGCATATGACCGCAATTTCCAAATATTTTTGGAAAGTTATTTTCGAGTAAAGTTTTACCATGCGTTTGATCATAGGTTTTGAAAAAAATATTTAACTTTTTAAAGAAATATGATTTATACCCATAAGTTCTAAAAACTATTAAAAATATCCATAAGCTTATATTATCGTTTTATAATGAACTGTTCTGTGAAAAGTTAGGACAACAAACACAATTAATATGAATTTGAAAAAAAAAATACCATTCATTTGTATACGAAAAACTATTATTACTTCTTATAATTGAAATTACTTTGGAGATTAAACTCGAATAAAAACTGAATTTTTTTATGTATAATTGTATAAATTTTATTCAACGAACTAGATTGAAATTTATTCCAAAACTACAAAACAATGAGTGTTTTATAAAATATAAAAATTAAGGGTAATTTTTAAAAGTTCTTAAATAATATAATTTGGCCTAGATTCTATTTTTTTTTCTTAGTATTTGGGAATTTGAATTGTTTGCTAAAGATATTTACCAAATAACGACAACTTATATGGCCAAATTCCCACCAAATATATTTGGAAATATCTATGGCTGAATGGATAGTGAGGAGAAAAGTTGCATACTGATCGGATCATATCAATTCGACTTATTGATTATCGATTTGTAGACATACTAAACCGTTTTAGAATCATTAAAATATTGACTTATTGATTATTAATCGTTATCAATTTGATTATTAAAATTTGTCTCAATTTTTTAAAATTGAAAATCACTTAAAAATAAGATGACAAACCATATAAACCATATACATGAATTGACAAATGAGATCTTGCTAAAAAACAAACACTGTCACGTTGTAAAATAATCAAAAGTTTGAGACAACCAAAAATAAAAGTATGAAAGTAAACTCTAGGTTAAGGACTTTATATAACAAATTGTAAAATAAATTCCTCTGTCACAATTTATGTGGCACTTCTCGAATTTCGAGATTCAGACAAGTCTATATTTGACCGTAAATTTTTCATATATCTTTTAGTTATTTTGAATTGCCAATTATTGTGACTTATAATACTTTTTACGTAGTTTACAAATATATAAATTTGATTTCAAAAAGATTGAAGATTCCACGCGCAAATTTCCGGTCAAACTTAAACTATTTGACTCTCGAAAAATGAAAAGTACCACATAAATTAGGACAAAGACAGTAATTATTTAATTTACCATCGAATTTTCAGTTAACCCATTAAGAGAAAATCTCAAATCCTTAAGAACCGATAATAAAAAATCTAAAACTGTCACCAAAACCGCTAAATCAATAACTCATTACAAATAAATTAATAAATCTTTTTTATTTGAATTATCAATTTTAATTCAATTTTGAAAGCCTAGTGAGCAGCAATTTGATGGCTTGCCCTTTCTGTCATGGTAAAAAATATAGATCTTTTCATTTATTTGGGTGTAGGTATTCCATTGGAAGAACTCAGTGAACTAACTGCTTACCTTTTGGTTTTTCACTGTTTAAACAAATTAAAGGACCTGCAAAGTTACAAGGGAAGCTGGATTTAGCACTTGTAGAATACTATGTCAGTGAGATGCCTTTCCCACTTTGATGCAACATCATGACAAGTGCATTAAAATGGCTGTTTTGAGTCCTTACCTTTTAGATAAACAAACATGACTTCAAGCCACACAAATCACACTTTTTTCCATGAATTTTTTAAACTAATGATGGTCGAATTCAAGAGCAAGACAATTTAATTTTAACATAAAGTGGTTTCCATAGAATCAAAGCTATTAAGTTCAACCAAATCCTTATCACACTTGAAAAGAAACCACCTACACTATATATTTCATTTTTGTTTCTTTATACTCAAATTTGACTAGGGATGGCAATCGGGTGGTGCGGATTGAGCTTAATCCGTAAAGATTTTGATCCGCCCCGCCCCGCCCCGCATAACAATTTTTTTCATTTTCAACCCGCCCCACCCCGCATAATTTTTTAATATTTTCTTTTTCTAGTGAAGTTTGATATTAAAAATATATTTCATAAAAATAAATTCATTTTTTCATTAAGTTGTATTAATTTAATAGGATAGTGACTTTTGAAAATTATTTTTTAGAGATCAATTGGGAAGCATGTTAGAAATTGTATTATTTTTTGTTGAACCATTTTCATTTACTATCTTGAATATTTTAGTAGCTTTAAAGAAATTATCTTAATAAATAGTGTTCTATCACTCTTTTAACATGTAAAAAATTAAAATTAAATTTGAAGCCACATAAAGTCATATATACCCACAACCCGCTCCGCCTCACATTAGTTTAAAAAAAAAGTCACTTCAACCCGCCCCGCCCCATTGTCATCCCTAAATTTGACCTATTATCTTCAACTAGTTGCACTGATCTCATTGATGTGCTGTAATATCACTTGTGTTATTCCAAGATGATGATAATTCAGAATTCAGTGAAAAGTAGGGTAGTGAAGTGAGTTGTAAAGCTTGAAAATACTAGTCACTGTATAAAGATAAAAATAGCTAACACTGTTAATGTCAGGAGTGACATCTTCACCAACGGATCTTTCTCATTTTTCTTTGTCATTGTTTTCAGTGAAGACTCACTTAATGGACTGCTTCACTGTTTTTACTACCAAAGAAAAACTGTCCTCTTTAGTCACTTCTTAGATTCTCCCATACTTCTCAGTAAGCAAATTAGTTGGTGAGTAGGAAACTTATCTCACCTTCAATTAGAACTAGTTTCAAGATTGAGTTCAAAAATAGAAAATAAGTACTTATTTAGGGTGTGTTTGGTATGAAGGAAAATGTTTTTCTGGAAAACAAGTAGACTTTTAACTTATTTTTTCATGTTTGGTTGGTGACTAGAAAATATTTTCCGGAAAAGATTTTTAGTATTTCATTTATTTTGAGAAAATATCTTTTATTTTTACTAGAGTGTAGAAATTAATTTTTGAATTGATATTGAAAATATTTTTTAAAGATAAACTTAAATTTTATTTGGGGGAGGGTGGGGTGGTGGGGCTTGCGTGGGGGAGGGGGGGTAGGGGTGAGATGGGGTAAAAAAATAAATTTTTGAAATTAAATATATTTTTTAAAAACAAATTTAACTTTTTTTTTTTTGGGGGGGGGGGGGGG
>JAJOOR010022666.1:0-20789 GCA_036250505.1 Solanum acaule | reverse complement strand
ATGTTTTTAACTAGGAATAATTGTGTGTTCTTTAACAACAATGTCTTTTAATAATTTTTACTATGTTGGTCGGGAAATCAGCCAAGACGAGAAAAAAAAGTGAAATGGAGCTAAGTCTCAGAAGGAGGACTTTGAAGACAGGCCTAATGAACCGTTAGACATGTGATGGGTCGTCAGGTGCACCATCACACCTACAAAAATTTTGCAGGCTCTCGGAAGTTTTGTGACGAAGAACATGGCAGACCATCAGACCTTTGATGGGTCGTCAGATTTTACGTCAGGCCTATAGGAATTTTACAATTCTCTGTAGTTTTGTGACAGCCAAGAGGACTGACCGTCACGCTTGTGACGAGTTATCAGACGCAACATCAGACGAGCCTCAAGATTTCTACTTAGATTTTAAATTTCAAATCTTTTGAA
This sequence comes from Solanum acaule, assembly GCA_036250505.1. Classification (NCBI taxonomy): domain Eukaryota; kingdom Viridiplantae; phylum Streptophyta; class Magnoliopsida; order Solanales; family Solanaceae; genus Solanum; species Solanum acaule. The sequence continues at coordinate 20,369 of JAJOOR010022666.1, read as the reverse complement.
ACTATAAATACTATTTGTATGGTTTTATTTTATTATGTTGATTTTTATCGAAAAATGATATCTTCTTGAACTGAGTTAGAACAAGAGTTTCATCGGCTTATTTGAAATCAAAGTGTTGATTGTCTTCAACTCTTGTAAGGGATTACTTCTTGAATGAATGTAATTACATTCCATTTTTCATTAAGTATGAGTGACTACAGTCTACAACCAAGGGTCGTGGAATCCATGACGACTTGACCTAACATTTGGGTTTTTACGGAATGAATCGTCTGTTGTACTTGTATATCTTATTATCTCTTCCATCTTAATTGACATCTGATAATTGCAAAAATTAGTACATACATAAAGTTTAGCTTGTTTGAGTAAAAAAACTAAACTTGGGAAAAGAGTTAATAATAAGAATTCAAGGATCTGAACTCGTTTAATGGTTAATGTTGTAGAAAGATTAACCAACTTAGCTTGAGAATCTATTTGTCGAAATGATGGTGAACACTTTTAGTTCGAGAGAATAGAAGTGATATACATTTAACTTGGTTGAGATATAGTTAAGTATAACATGAGTTGATAATCTGATATACTAGCAACACAAGATGACGTTCTGTAATTAACCCAAAAAAATGGTCAAACAATCTTGGTGAACACAATCCTAGTTAATTCTCTTTAATTCATTCCAAATTAAGTGATATTGTCAATTGTTGCTCGATGAAAAGTGATTTCAAATCAAAACCCAAAACTTCTCATATTTCCCATTCTCTTTTGAAGGAAGTAATTAATTAGTAGTTAGATAACCGTCTTCGCATTATTCCTTGTGGGATTCAACTCCAATATTCTAGTTGAGTCCTATATTTGACAATGACCGCTTTATACTTCTTAATTGCTTCTTCATTGTAATGCATCCATTTGTACAACTAAAAGTTGAAACATCAAACATATATATTTATTTTGTATTTTTTTTTATGAAATTGGTCTTTTGTGTTAAATATTTTAACAATTATGTTTTGTTGGTAAGAGAAATGAGGTTCTATTAAGTGTGTATTTGTTGCAAAAGAGAAATGGGGTTCTAGTAAGTGTTTATTTGTTGCAAAGAGAAATGAGGTTCTAGTAAGTATTTATATGTTGCAAATTAAGCATTAAGCTAATAGTCATGGTAGTTGGAGTCTACATTTTATTTTACAAATGAGCTCCAGATGTTTGATAAAATGTTTTAGTTGTATTAAAGTGATTTTCCTTTCAAGAATCCATTGTACTTCCTCTATTCTAAGAATCCATTAAAATATGAGTTTTGGCTTTGATTTACAAGGTAGATCTAGGGAGGGCAATATGTATGTAGACCTTACCTAGCTTTTTATGGTACATGGGCGGCTCAATAGAATGGTAATTAATTATAATTTAACAATTAATTTTTCTTTTTCAATTGACATTATAACATTTCTTGTAATATTTTGTAAGACATGAATAAATATATATAAATTATTGTACGTTACATAACAACATAAATGTTTAAATCACTTTTATGGATTATAGTTTTGAAAACATTTTCAATAGAGTTAATTATTATATAAACTATCAAAATTATTCTAAAAGTTTTTAAAAATAAAATTAAGGGTGTAATTGGTATGAATGGAAAATATTTTTCAATTCTCTCATGTGTTTTGTTGGCTTAAATGTTTTCCAAATCAACTTATTTTCCTCTAATTTAAAGAAGATGACATACCTTTAAAAAATAATACATTTTTCAAATCTCTCCTTGAACCTCAAATTACATTTTTTAAAGCCAACCCCTCCCCCCTCCCCCTCCCTCCCCCCCAAAATTTAAAAATTTCTTTTTATTTAGTTTCAAACTTTTTTACCCTACCCCTTGCCCAATTCCCCTATCTCCAAACCTGAACCCCCCCCCCCCCCCCACTCCCACAAAAAAATATTCTAAAAAAAATATTTTTCTAAAATATTTCAAAATTTAAAATTCACATTTTTCACCCCACCCACTACCCCCTACCACCCTCTTCAAAAAAAATTAAAAATTATGTTTCAAAAGAATTTCAAATCTCGATTTGAATGTCAAGTTCCATATCAGGTGTCAGGTGTCGGGGGCAAGTTCTGGTCCAAAAGTGGGGATTGAGTGTCGGTGTAAGATTTTGGATTAATCGATCGTATGTAGGTTCGACTGTAGGGAGTTAGGGTCGGGTCTCGTGTTAAATGTCAGGTTCAAGTCTCAGGTAGGAAATCAAGTCCCGAGTTAGGAGTCGGGTCCTAGTTCAGGAATAGGGGCCAGGTTTTGGTTCGGGAGTTGGGTCTTAGTTCAAAAGTTGGGTCCTAATTGGGGTCTTGGACTGGGATCGGATCTTGAGGCTCGGTTCGGAGTTGAGAATCTGAATCGACTTTTGGATTAATCATCGAGGTCGGATGTCGGTGTTGGTGTTAGGGTCAGGAGTCCAGGGTTAGGTCTCGAGTCAAATGTTGGGATCTAATTTTGGAACAGTCGCTGAGGCGTATCTTGGTTCGAGTGTTGGGATCGAGGTCAGGTCCAAATTCGATTGTTGCATATTTGGTCAGAAGTCGAGGTTAGGTCTTGGGTCAGATTTCAAGATCGAATTTTGGATCGGCTTTTGGGGTCGTGTCCTAGTTCGAGTGTCATGGTCGGGTCTTGGATTGATTATCGGGGTTGGTTTCTGAGTCAGAAACTATTTTTCTAAAAATTATTTTCTACTCATTAGCTAGAAATAAAGGATATTTTGTGGAAAATATTTTTCATTCACCAAAAAAACACTAGAAATATTTTTCGAATTTTGTTTTTTACTCACTAACCAAACATGAGAAAATAAGTTCGAAATCAACTAGTTTTCCAAGAAACTATTTTCCAGAAAACATTTTTCCTTCAAACCAAATACAACCTAAGACTTCACTTGATTGAATATGCCAATTAGAATATCATTTTTACTTATATAATATTTTGTATTACTTTTAACTATAAAAATCAATATTATAGTGATTATTATCTTTAAAAAACATTCAAAGCTAAGACTATGTTTTTTTAAAAAAATTTAATCATTACATAATCTATTTAGTTTGAATTTGAAATGTTTAATAAACCATTTTCAAGAATTGAAGACAATCTTATAAAACCAAAATTAAAACATGGTTAATTCAAATTGAAATTAAATAAATAAATTTAAAAAATAGAAAATAGCTATAAATTTAATTGTCTATAATTTTTAATTATAACGACATCATTATAAAATTTCAGAAACTGTGCATAATAATTAGTAAGAGATTACCAACAAACTATTAGAGAAAATTTTAATTAGTAGTAACAATAAATACATAATATTTTAATATTCTACTTAGGGTATTTGTTTCTTCCAAGTGTGCTATTGGTTAATACAATTAACCCTTTTACATCGCCTTCATCAGAGATCCGATTGTCTCTTTATATGTATGTATCTCCTTCATCTTTTGTCTGTCTCTTGGTATTTATTTTTTGTGCATCTTCAGATGTATATATATGTTTTCGTATTTGAGCTTCCTTTTTCCAACTGAATTTGGGGTTGCTTTTTGTTCTTTGGAGTATTTGTAATTTTGATACCTTTCAGTTGCTTTGTGTTACCTCAATTGCAGGAATCAACCAAACATGAGAAAATAAGTTCGAAATCAACTAGTTTTCCAAGAAACTATTTTCTAGAAAACATTGTTCCTTCAAACCAAATACAACCTAAGACTTCACTTGATTGAATATGCCAATTAGAATATCATTTTTACTTATATAATATTTTGTATTACTTTTAACTATAAAAATCAATATTATAGTGATTATTATCTTTAAAAAACATTCAAAGCTAAGACTATGTTTTTTTAAAAAAATTTAATCATTTCATAATCTATTTAGTTTGAATTTGAAATGTTTAATAAACCATTTTCAAGAATTGAAGACAATCTTATAAAGCCAAAATTAAAACATGGTTAATTCAAATTGAAATTAAATAAATAAATTTAAAAAATAGAAAATAGCTATAAATTTAAATGTCTATAATTTTTAATTATAACGACATCATTATAAAAATTCAGAAACTGTGCATAATAATTAGTAAGAGATTACCAACAAACTATTAGAGAAAATTTTAATTAGTAGTAACAATAAATACATAATATTTTAATATTCTACTTAGGGTATTTGTTTCTTCCAACTTCCAAGTGTGCTATTGGTTAATACAATTAACCCTTTTACATCGCCTTCATCAGAGATCCGATTGTCTCTTTATATGTATGTATCTCCTTCATCATTTGTCTGTCTCTTGGTATTTATTTTTTGTGCATCTTCAGATGTATATATATGTTTTCGTATTTGAGCTTCCTTTTTCGAACTGAATTTGGGGTTGCTTTTTGTTCTTTGGAGTATTTGTAATTTTGATGCCTTTCAGTTGCTTTATGTTACCTCAATTGCAGGAATCAACTAAGATTCGAGGATTGAGAGAAGTAACTAATGAAGAACAGTTAAGAACAATGGAAAAATAGATAAGAAGAGAAGAAGGAGAATGGTTATTTTAAGAGAGAAATGACTTGTATTGTATATTCATGACAAAATCTCCTTTACAATCAAGAATTATATAGGATTTACAATTGAATTAGCTGAAAGGAAAATATCTACTAACTATTTCAATGGAACAGTAACAATGTAACAGTACTCTAACAACTTTAACTAACCCGGTAGTAACTAACTAATTGTTGATGTGGCTCAACTAATTCCCTGAATTCATGTTATCCATCCTATCCAAATAAGTGTAACAATACTCCATTTCCCAAACAGATTCATGTCCTCAAGGATCAAACTAAGGAAATTTGACCTTCAAGGCATGGTAAAACTCCCAAGTTGCATCATCCACTAGCAATCCTTCCCATTTAACTAGAACTTGGGCTACAACTTTATTGCCCTTCTTCACCATTCTTCTTTGTAAAATAGCCTTAGGCATAGGATAATAAGGGTTAGCAATATCAAGTACAAGAGGGTAGGAAATGCGATCAAGAACTTCATGGCATTTCTTCAATAGTGATACATGGATAGTAGGATGAATTTTCACTGAATCTGGGAATAACAATGTGTTAGCCACTGGTCCAACTCTTTTGAGCACCTGAAATGGACCATAATACCTTGCAGCAAGTTTGTGAAATTGTTGAGCTGACATAGTTATTTGTTTATATGGCTTAATTTTGAAATACACCTAATCACCAATGTTAAACACCCTGTCACTTCTATGAAAATATGCATGTTGCTTCATCTTAAGTTGTGCCCTCAACATATGGTGCCTAAGTAGTTGTAGCTTCAATTCCCTGTTAAGGATTGTATTATCTACCCCAACTGAATTTGACTCTCATGGTAGGTAAGGTAAATGTGAACGGGGTGGCCTGCCATAGAGTGCCTCATAGGGAGTGGTCTGAATAGTAGAATGATAATAGGTGTTGTACAAATACTCTGGCATTGCTAAATAAGAAAACCAATTGGTAGCATCCTCATTACAGAAACACATTAAGTAGGTCTCTAGGCACCTGTTCAACACTTCAATCTGGCCATCAGAATGAGGATGGTAGGCTGATGAAGTATTTAGTTGGACTCCTTGGAGAGTAAACAAGTCCTGCCAAAAAGAACTTAAGAACATAGCATCCCTATCACTTGTGATTGCATCAGGTAGTCCATGTAGCCTCACAACAATATCCAGGAATACCCCAGCTTCAGATTTGGCAGTATAAGGATGCTTGAGAGGCATAAAATGAGCAAACTTGCTTAATCTATCCACCAAGACCAAGATCACTTCCTAACCATTTGACTTGAGAAATCCATCAATAAAATTCATACTGATTTGTGACCATACAACATAAGGAATTGGAAGAGGCATTAACAGACCCGGATATGCTACTAAGTCAGACTTGTTCCTTTGACAAGTATCACATTTCCGAACAAACTCCTGCACATCAGTTCTAATGCCCTTCCAATAGAAAAGTCTGAGCAACCTCTTCAAAGCAGCTTCCACTCCAGAATGGCCTCCTTAAGGAGAAAGTTCCATAGATTCATGATCTGCCTCCTCAACTCGTGCACCTTACCAACAACTAGTCTTCCATTCCTTTTAAACTGATTTTGTTGCCAAGCGAATTGTTTACACAATGTTGGATCAACCTTTAACTGCTCTATCAAAGTTTTAAGCTCAATGTCCATCACCGACCTATCCACAATAGCTTGTAGGATATCAGAATTGGTATTATAAATTACCAGAGCTAACAACCCAGCACCAGTGACTCTTGACAAGGCATCTGCTACCTTGTTTTCTATACCCTTCCTGTATTCAATATTATAGTCATATGGCATCAACTTTGTCAACCACAATAACATAGAGTTAGTGTGTATAGTTTGTTCCATCAGGAATTTCAAAGCCTTTTGATCAGTTCTGATGGTGAACTTCTGACCCAATAGATACTGAGACCACTTTTTAATATCCTGAACAATAGCTAATAATTCTCTATCATAGACAGATAATGCTTTATGTTTGGGTTAGAGAGACTTACTAATAAAGGCAATGGGATGACCCTCCTACATAAGTACAACTTCATTACCATAATCACTTGTATCTGTCTCCACCACAAATATCTTAGTAGCATTTGGTAAGGCTAAGACATGAGCTTTTGTTAGGGCATCCTTAAGTTGTTCGAAAGCCATGGTTGCTTCTTCTGACCACTTAAACCTGTCTTTCTTCAATAGATCTGTCAATGGCCTAGATATGACCCCAAATCCTTGGATGAATCTTCTATAATAACCAGCTAGACCCAAAAAAAAAAAACCTCTCAACTACTTGAGGGTGGCTGATATAGGCCAGTTTTTGACTACTTTCACCTTTTGTGGATCGGTAGAAACTCCTTAGTTATGAAATGGCCCAAGAACTCTATCCTCTGCACCCCAAAGAAACACTTACTCTCTTTGGCAAACAATTTGTTTTTTTGCAATTCCTCAAAAACAGATCTGAGGTGTCTCAAGTGGTCCTCCATGTTCTTGTTGTATATAAGAATATCATCAAAGAAGACTAATATATGCTTCCTCAAGAAAGCTTTGAAAACAAAATTCATAAGCCCTTGAAATGTTGCTGGTGCATTAGATAGGCCTAATGGCATCACCAAATACTCTAAGTATCCATCATGGGTTCTAAATGTTGTTTTGGCACATTTTCTGCAGCCATTCTTAGTTGATGATATCCTGATCTAAGATCAATTTTTGAAAAGATCTTGAACTCTCCATATTCATCTAATAAGTCCTCCACAATGGGAATAGGAAACTTATTCTTAACAGTGTACTTATTGAGATCTTTGTAGTCTACGCACATTCTCCAAGTTCTATCTTTCTTCCCCACCAACACATCAGGAGAGGCAAATGGACTACAACTTGGTTGTATTACGCCTTGATCAAGCATCTATTGAACCAAGTTTTCAATAATGTCCTTCTTAATAGAAGGGTACCTTTAAGGTCGCTTATTTACTGGTTCAGCCCCTTGCTGTAACAAAATTCTATGATCAAAAGCTCTTCTAAATGGAGGTAACTCTATAGGCTCATCAAGCAAATGCTTAAACTCCTGAAACAGTTCTAACAAAATAAATTAGGCAAGTTCTAGATGCATATACACGGCAAGAATAATACAAGAACGCTCACAATCACACATGGCATAGTATGCACTATCAACTTTTGACTGCAGGTTTTATACACATAACTCAAGAACAATTGTTTCATTCATAATTACCAGATGTCACAGAAAGATTCTCAACAGTCACTAATATAACTAACAACACATTTTGTGCAAACCCTTCTATTAATAGTTCACCGAAAGATCCTCACAGAAAGATCCTCAACCGTTCACAGAGTTTCTATTGCAAATTTCAGCTTCGCTCTTTTTTCCATTTTTTCAAGTTCTTGGAATCTTTTGCCCTCTTGTCGTCCTTACGCTTTTATAGCTGAAATTCAAACACATTTTTTTTTTATCAAAAATGGATATAAATAAATATTGAGGACATACTTTTTGGTGAATTAATGCCTAGAGGTTCATCACGATGATTTTACGTGCAATAATACGAAAAAGATAAATTCTTGCAACGTCATCTGTCAAGGTGTTCTTAGTTTAGCTCCAATAATATTTCTACTGAACAAAATAATGTGTTATTCTTCTCAACTTCTCTCACATGGAGTTATTATTTCTACTAAATATATAAAAAGACGATTGGACATTCCATACATAAAATTATTGACGAAATAAATGTTAAAAAATAGGCCAAAAGTTTGTAGAAGGACAAAAAGTGCACTAGTATTGTAAATAGGGGTGTACATGGTTGGATTGGTTTGAATATTTGTAATATCAAACCAAACCATTTGTGTCTAATTTTTTAATTTATAAATCAAACCAAACTAAAATTCAGATTTTTCAACCTAGGTTTTTTTTAGATTTTTTCGGTAAAGTATTAATACAAACATATAATTATCTTGTGTTCCAAATATTTCTTTAGTCCTACGAAAATACAACTATCTAAGGTGTTTCTTAAGAAATATTAACAAAAAATATGAGATGAGTGATGACATTAAAATATTCAACAAAAAATAATAATGAAACTGCATAAAATAAATATTGCAAATTAATAAGTCATAAAGAAATGATCATAATTTAAAAGTACTAAATCATAGGGTTGCTTATCATGTGGATCAGAAGGACAATTTTTCTTAACGGCTTAGCCTATCGGATATCAATTTTTAAATTTACTAATCCGCTAGCCAACCAATAAGATATCAGGCGATTATCGGACGATGTATGGGCTAATCTTTACCTTTTTTTATGAACGCACCTTAATAAATGGATCGGACTTTTTTTCACTATTTTAAATGCAGTTAAATTATAAAATTCTTCCATATTGCAAAAAAAAGTATAGATTAATATTAATATAATAGTTAATATAACAGAAACGTAAGTAGGTTTTTAAAGCTTTTGTCTATACGGGTTTAGGATTAACAATGTATAATTATATATTATTGCAAAATATTAAATGAAGCTAATATATCTAAGATAAAAGTGTAAGTATGGTAACCTTTAACGGATTTACGATTTATCCGATAAGGAAATTGAATAATCCACCCCTACTCCAATAAATCGTTAATTATGAAATTCTAATCCGTTCACCAACCATTTATTCGATAACCTATACCAATATGCCAAATGGTTGGCTTATCGGTTACGGTTCGGTTTTGAACACTCCTACTAAATCATGCTAAAATAAGTCTAATAAGTATTAATTAAATGATTAAACATTAAAGAAAAACTAAAATTCGATTATGCATTTTAAATATCTAAATAAGTGTAAAACTAAAGACACAAATGTTCAACGTTATTGTCATTCTTAGTGTTGAATTAATTTTTTTTTTGTTAGCATTAGCATTAGCATTAGTATTGATTTGATTTTGATTTTGATTTGAGCTTTATTAGAGTTACTAATATTTATGGACTATAACCTTTATTAGACTATTTAAAATTCTAAGTCTAAAAAACTTGAAATAAAATGTTAAAAGATAAAAATTATTAAAAGGTATAAGAGCTATTTAGAAATTATATCAAAATAATTTGAAAAATTATATGTATAATATCGGGTTGGTTTGGTCACAAGTTGACTTATTTTAGTTAAAACCAAACCAACCCAACCAAAATATAATTGGGTTTTTTCCCAAAATCAAACCAAGTCAAACCAAACTCTTAGTCAGATTTTTTTCGGCTTACGGTTTGGTTTGTTTTCTACACCCCTAATTATAAAAATGAGGGACTATTATCGCTCCATGTGAAAACTCAAAGATGACTTTGAATCTTAAACAAAAAATAGGGGACTATTTTGAATTTTTTCTCAAGAAAATGAATCCTCAATATAAGACTCCAAAGCTTTTTCCTTCGAGAAAGAAAATTAATTTTTTTTATAGATAAAATACAGTTACGATTAAAAAAATGAGAAAATGGCCAAAAGCACCCCCAACCTATAGCCGGATTCCCTACTATACACTTATACTTCACAAAAATTCTGTTACGTACCCCCTTGAACTATTTTAAAATGAAATTAATATCACCCTATATGTTGAGGTGGCAAAGAAAGTGTATTCACTTTCTCAAAGAGAGTAAGAGATACTTTTTTTTTTTATTAAAACTTTAACTTTGCAAGTAATTTCCCCTTTTCATATTAAGTTTCTAATTATTATTTTTTAAATTATGTTATCTTTTACTTCTATTTATTTTTTCTTTTTAATTTTTTTTCTTTCTTTTTCTCTTCAACACATCTCCGGAAAATGCCATAAACTTATTTCATTATTCAGCTATCACTAATCGTATCTTTTTCCTCTCTTTTTTTCCAGAAGAAATCGACTCTCCTTATTTTAATCATAAACTTCAATTTTCATTCTCACATACTGAGTTTACTGTTGCCATGTTGCTTTTTTCACCCTTTTTTTCCAGATCTATCATAGTACGTGTTGTTATTAAATTTTGAGTAATAGAAAATTAAGAAATATTTAAGTGAGACGGATAGATTAATTTCAAAAACACTAAAAAATACTTTTCGTAGACAGTGACCATGACAACGAGATTAAAAATAGCAAAAATAATTTTTTATACTCCAAATCACAAATTCACTTTCAATTTGCCATCATATCCAACTCCAATATGCCACCCACTTTTCGAAAACTAATTGACCACACGAACTTATCAATGTTGTCATCTAATCCTTCTGTTGACAGACTCAAATTCGATTCAAAGATATTATCATTATTACTTGAATGAAAATTCACTAAAATAATGAAAAGAAAATAAAATAAAAAATAAAGAAAGAATATAAAGAAGAAGAAGAAGGTAATGTGCTTCTAGGTTTCATATCAATGGAGAAATAGTTGGAGTCAAAGAAAAGTCAAAAGATGATTAAAAACAAAAGAGAAAAAGAGAAAGGAAAATACAAAAGAAAAATATAAAATAAAGACAAAGAATAATTGTTTTTTTACTCAAAAAATAATATTTTATGATGTGACAGGCGAGTGTATCTCACTACTTAACATAAATTTGGGTATGACTTTTTAAGGGGTACATATTTCACTTTTAAAATATTCAGGGGTAATAGGACACCTGTAAAATTAGAGTGTGTAGTTGGGATTTCAGGTATAGATTGAGGGGTTTTTAGACCATTATCTCTAAAAAAAAATCAATACAAACTATTCCCTCCGTTCCTTTTTATGTCACATTTTTACTTTGCACTTGCATTGAGAAATGATATAATTTTACTCTTCTACCCTTATTTAATTTTTTTGAAACTCAAGTTTTGAATCAATGAATATGAATTAATTTATTTTGATTAATTAATTTAACCAATGAACATGAATCATTTACTTAACTTTTCTAAGTTGGTCAAATGTATATTTTCAAGGCTAATAACTCACAAGGGTAAAAAGAAACAATATAATAATTTATGCATTAATTTTATGAAATGACAAATATTATGGACCAACTATGTATAAAAAGAGATTACATATAAAAAGAAAAAGAGAAAGTATATAAAAACAAAAAAGTAATTAACGGGGCCAAAATGGTTACATTAAAGTTAGGGGAACAAGGGCACGTGTCCTGGTCTAATATAAGAATCAGGAGTGATTAACAGAAAGAGCTATTTACTACTTCTATCTATTCACTTCTGGCTCGTTAATTATTCCAAAAATAATTTTTCAGTTTTATTTGTTATTTTTGACATATAAAAAAAATAAAATTGTTGTTTTACCTTCAGGATTAAATACTCCCCTCATTCTTTTTTATACTTCTTATGTCCACTTTTAATTGTCATATTGCATTTTTCAAAAGTTAATTTGACTAATTTTTAAAGTTAAATTAGATTACATTAATTCAATATTTTAAATAAAAATATGTATATATTTAAAAACTATACAAAAAGTACCATAAATTTCAATATTTTGCATAGCAATATGTTGAAAAAATACATCGTAAAATGTTAGTCAAAGTTAATATCATTTGACTCTAAAAATGAAACTATGACAATTAAAAGTGGACGGAGGTAGTATGTCGTCCTTACTATAAATTTTTGGTTCATAATACTTGTCATTTCATAAAATCAATGCATAAATTACAATATTCTTCATATTTTACCCTTGTGAGTTACTCTCTCTGTCCCTAATTACTTTTCCACTTTTCCTTTTATAGTTATCCTAATTACTTGCCCATTTTGATAAATCAAGAAAGGACAATTTTTTTACCTATTATACCCTCAATTAAATTACTAATTACTTTGAAAAATGTAGAACTTTTCATCCACTTCATAATTAATAGGGGTAAAATGGTAAACTCACTATGTGATTAATTATTTTCTTAATATGTGTGTCAATTCAAAAGTGGAAAAGTAATTAGGGACAGAGAGAGTATTAGCCTTGAAAATATACATTTGTCTAACACAAAAAAAAACTAAAAGAATCATATTTATTGGTCAAATTAATTAATAAAAAATAATTGATTTATATTCATTGATTATAAATTTGACTTCAAAAAGTTTAAATAAGAATAAATAGTAAACTTACTTAATTTCTTTATTCACGTGAAATCATAAATATGACAATTCTCCTTTTTTGTTTTCATGTGAAAGAAATAACACTCCCCATCTTGGGATATGTTAAAAAGTGATCTCTTAAATATATTTTCTACTAAGATTATTTTTAACTCTTTTTGATCCCTCTCAAATATTTAACAAAGTTTGTTGGTTAGATTTGATGAGAATTACATTTGGAGTTATAGTATTTGATGTTTTTTTTTTTTAACAAAGTTTGTTGGTTAGATTTGATGAGAATTACATTTGGAGTTATAGTATTTGATGTTTTTTTTTTTAAAATAAAATAATAATCTATATTTTGAATTTGATATTTTGGAGGTTTAGTACTCTTCATATTTTAATTTATAAAGTTCACTTCTCTTTTTGTGCATTCTAAAAAGTGTCATTTTTCTCTAATCAGAAAAAATATAATTTTAAAATTTCTTTTTCAGCGTTGATGAAATGATTTATAGTCACATAAATGATTAAGATATCACTTTGACAAACATAAAAAAGTAAAACTGCTCAAATATATTTAAGAAATTATTTAAACCTCCTTTCAAACCTAAGAGGTCTTTTTTTTTTTTCATTTCTCAAGATACTATACACTTGATTGGTGATTTAGTCATAAGTTTACGCCTTGTACTGAAAATAAACTTCTAGTTCGATAAAGTAATAAATACTTCCTCAGTTTCGATGTATATAATATAATTTGATTATCAAGTTTTAAAATATAACTAAACAAAATTCAAAATTTATTTAAATATTTCATAATATTACATTTACTATAATTGTTTGTTCCTTTTAGAATGTACATCACATAAAAAAAAATAGTAGGACTAGGAGTAACATAACATGACATTGAATGTTATGAAATGAAATGGCAAGACCGCAAGAGGCCTGCTGGACAAGTTTAAATATTCCTTTCGTCCATCTTTTACTTATTTATATTTTAGCATACTCCTTTAAAGACAATAAACAAATATTCTCCATAGATAGACATTCACTAAAATACAAATATTCTTCGTATTAAGAAATGATTTTGTAGTACTTAATAATAAGAATAAAATAAGTATAAAATTGTTATAAATATATTTGTATTTTAGGAAATGTCTATTTATCGAGATTCATTTGGAAAAAAAATTAGGAATCCTTTAGTGACTAAGTCAGCTTTTCCCTATAAAAATAAAAGGGTTTCCTGCATTGTAAATAATTAGTAAGATTAAGTAGTTATTTAATTATTTAGTGGTTCATAATTAATTACCCTAATTATTATAATTAAAAGAAAAGTAGTATCCTCTTAAAGAGGACTTTGGCGATAACCGTTCCAACTACATCAGATAATCATATCTAACTCTTCGTATCGTAGATATGGATAGAGATTATACAGTTATTACTATTATTATTATGTTTGAATCGTTTGGTGAAAAAGAAAGAAGAGAATTGGCTGTTGGGGTAATTTTTAATTGGTATATATGATTGATTAGAGTTAGTGTTAGGAAGGTACTGATTGGTTGAAGAATTAAAGTTGAATGGTGATTGGAAAGTTGAGGCAATCATTAATGACCAGCAACTAGAGTGTTGTTTGCAATTGTTGATCAATTTGATTCTATACGTCAAAATAAAATTGGGTTCATGGTGTTGCTAGCCTGCCACTGGTTTTGTAACCAGTGGCCTAATTTTTAATATTATAATTTTGTTATGATATAATAAATCAAGGTTTGATATATTGATATAGGTAATTAAATATTAGGTGTATTATACTATATGATTACTATTAAAGTTGTGCTAATTGGAGGAATAAAGACTTACCCTTAGGTTTGAACTTTAGGAAATTGATTATAGAATTAGTCGAGTTTTGGGTCTAGGCTAGACATAGAGTAATATGATGTCTATAGACTCGTTAACTTACAAATTATGCATATATACCTGATAGATTGGAAACATTTGGAGGCATTGAGGAAAGGAAAAGTGTTGGAGAAGTAGCTTGCTTGACTTTAATTCTTCGGTGGAGGTAGGTTATGATTTATTCTATTTGATAGATAGACTCTTAATAGTGATTGATATATTGAGTGATATTGTGAAGTTCTCTATGTACTTGATTGTGTGGTTGTGTGGCTTGGTTGTGTGGTTTGTGATTGGTCTGAAATGCTGAGACCATGAAATTTACAATCTTGAACCCTCTCTATCGAAGTGATGTCTTGAATAAAGAAGGCTTGATGAAATATTGTTAATGAAGTGAAAAGTGGTGATAATAAATGATAAATTAATGATATATTAGATCGGGTGCCACGAGCCGGCATGATATTATTGGATCGGTGTCACGTTTCGACATGATATATTGGATCGGGTGCCACGAGCAGGCATGATATTATTGGATTAGGTGTCACGTTCCGACACGGTAACATTAATGGAAAACATATTGAATTAACTAAATGTACTCAATCACAAAGAACCCATTTCCAAAAGAGCTTTGTGTGGAGGCATGAGTCCTCATGTGTTTTCTTGATATTATTGACTGATTATGTACTTACTTTAGTGTTGTTGTCATTGGTTCATGTTGTTTGTTGCTTGCCACCTGCTAAGTGTCATAGTTGATTTTATACTATTACTCATTGCATATTATTCTCTATTTTGAGTTGACCGGTGATATCTAATCAGTACATGTTGCCCTGTACTGAGCCCTACTTGTGTTTTTCTTTGTTTTCCATTTGTGGAGTGCAACGAGTGTACCATCGACTTCGACTCACCCTCAGCTCTAGCCAGCCTCCAACATATCAGGTTTAAGGGTGAGCTACTCATTCAAGCCCGTGTTGGATTCTCTTGGTCATGGCATGATGTCCTTAGTTTTCGGACATAAACTATTTTATTCATTTATTTTGGTGTTTTTAATACTCTTAGACTTAGTATTTGAAGATTAGATGTCCTTGATGTGATGACTTTTAGGTTTTGGGAATGACGTAGAGTAGACTTTGGTGGATTTGTGTTTCTTACCTTAATTAGATTGAGCTTCCGCACTATGGTTTGTATTTCGTAAGTTTTACAATTAATATATGTTGTGGTTTGGATTCCGTGGTTTGCCCACCTAGGAGGTTAAGTGTGGGTGCCACTCATGACTCATTTTGGGTCGTGACAAATCGATGTCAAGGTAGCGATCTTTAAATTTTTTTTTTTACTAAAATCGCTACCTTTGGAGCGATTTTCATTTTTAAAAATTTTTTTTTGAAAGAAAATCGCTACTAATTGTAATTTTTAAAATATATTTTTATACAAACACTGCTATAGGAGTGATTTTTTTTTAAAAAAAAAATCGCAAAAAATGTTACACGGGCAACGATCTTCTTAAAAATAGAATTTTTTTTTTGGACAAAATTGCTGGTAGGTCAGTGATTTTGATTCTTTAACAGAGTTACGACGTCAGAAGAAAATCTCTATGTCAGGAGTGATATTGCCCTTTTGATTAAAAAAAAATGATGTATCCTTTTGAAGTTTTTGGCAAATTTATTTACCCTTTAGGCTTCGGATTCACAAAAAACCAACTTAAACTCTTTTGGAATGTAATATGAAACTGACCTTTGCTGAGTATGCACATTGCAACTTTGACGATGTGCAAAAAATGTTATATCTCACAATTACAAAGTTTTTGTAGTCCAGACTTTGAGTCATTTTATGCAATAAAGCCTCATATGTTTGCACTTATTGAAGGTCTGAACTTGAATGACTTAGACATTGGGCCATTAAGTGCATTTGATTTTTTTTAAAGAAAAAATTACCTAATGAGTCTGAAAGCATCTGATTCGCTCAGATTTATGAGGGAGTCTTATTTCTATTCAGACTCTTTTTAACGTTAATTTATTTCCTCGTAAAGCTCAAACATCATTATTTTTTTTCTCTATATACGTTGCCTCTCTCTCCCACTCTCTTCATTATCAGCATAAATTGTTATTTTTTCTCTTATATGCTTTGCCTCTCTCGATGGTGTTGAATTTTTTCCTCTTGAACAAGTATGTTTTTAAAAAACTTTTTACAAGTACTTTGTTTATTAATTTGTAACTTAAAAATAATCTTGGTATTATTGTTTGCTTCTCAAGAACTCTGAAATTTTATTTATAAAATTAGAGGTCTTGTATGTGCTTATTCGATAATACAATGTATGTGCGCTGAAAAAATTTAGATATTATATTTTTCTTCTTTTTTTTTTCTAAAAAAATATGATACCAAGAACGTCTCAATAAAATTAGAAGTTTAACACCAAATTATAACAAGATGCCTTAAATACTTATACACATGCACAGAAATATTATTAATTTTGGGTTCCCTTTTTTATTCTTACATACTACTCGTTTTTGTTTATATTCTCAAAAGGCCCTAAGCGTTTAACTTCACGTAGTAATATTATTATTTATAAAACTGTCATGACCCAGGAGTAACCCCTAGATGTAACATGGCATACATGACCCCGAAGTGTCTCATACAAACCCTTATCATATCATAACATAAAGCATTAGAACAATAAGAGTAAAAACACATTTAAGTCCAAAAAGTCTTTATAAAGGAAAGCGGAAGTCTAGACTTGTCTCAATTAGCCATCTATTACAATAGTTCAAATGAAAAGGGACATAGCCCATACAACATCGTTCGAAAATGAAATACTAGAAATGAAACTCAAAGTGAAACTCATGTCCTCGAATCATGAGGACTCACCACAAGCAACGAGAATAGTTGAATCCAAGCTTAACCAAATGACAACTGCCTTAAGAACCGGACCCTATAGTTGGGGAAAATGTAGGAAAATATGGGTTAGTAAAAAAATGCACTAAGTATGATAACCATGCATAAAATCATGAAAACATACTAAAAGGGACATTTTAGTTTAATGCATGCAATTTTCTAAGTCAAAACATCATTTTTAAGATAGTGGAAAAGCATACGTCATAAGCATAATCAACTCATAGATCATCACATCATAAAAGGAGCATACCATAGATACCTTCAAAGCATACTTGTGCAATGCATGAGTAAGATCCAATACTCTCACCCATAATAAGTAAAGCTTCTTAAGTAACCATAGTTCATTTTTCATATTCTTGTTCATATTAATGTACTAGTGGGAATACGCCTTAACTGACATAGACCATGTGAGCTAACATGGAATTCTGTATCTACCCCACACCAAAAAGGGGTTGTTCTACTTGACTAAGGTAGAACCATACTTTTAGCTTAGGTGGATCTACTAGCTAAAGACCTATGTGGGCACATAGTTATGGGATAAGGAGATTGCTACTAGAAACCCGGACTCAACTAAGGTAAAAGGTTTCCATCTCATGATATACATACTTTGGGAACACAAACTCAACTAAGGTAGAAGGAACCCATTTGGGAAGCCGGACTCAACTAACGTATGAGCTTCCATCTCATATTCATATTCACTCGGTGCTAAGCATTAATTCCCATAGATTACATATTAAGTCTTGACTTAAGTGCATATGCATGGAAGAATGTCTTGACACTCAATCCAACATAATTTATACTATAGCTCATAGATTCAATAGGTGAGAATAGCCTTTCAACCCTAGAATCATCATATTGTGAGAACATCTTTCACATCATACCATATTCATACATAAATGTGTACATGGGGATAATCATCCAACAACACAACAACTAGATCATAATCATATTCACTTTACTCTCAAAGTGTTCTAAAAGCATATACATAAACCTCATAATCATGCATAATTCTCATGCTTTGCCCTTCAAGAACCATAGATCAAAATCCATCAACACATCTAGAATTACTACATTAGACATGGATGATAACATAATTCAAGTAGTTCAATTACTAGATGCATAATTCTATCATATTCTACTTGCATCAATCAATAGCCACACTTTGAGATCCAAATTGGGAAAATACGGGAATTCATGGATTCTTGGGGAATTCAATATAAAACCATATAAAATCATCAATATATCCATCACTACAAAAAACCCTTGAATTGCCAACAAAATTATCCATTGCTAAATTGATTAAATTGGTTGGCAAATGATTTTGTCCAACCAAATGCCAACTAATGTTAATCTATTGCTAAAAGGTTTGTCACTAAATTTTACCAACCCATTTCAGTTAGTTGGTAAAATTACCAACTAAAGATCAGTTGGTAAACACATAAAAGACTCGATGGTAATTGTTGAAATGTGGCCTTGAAATTTTCGTTGGTAAACTCACCAACCAATTTTCGGTTGGCATATCATTGGGAAGTTTACTAACGAAGAAAAAAGAGTTAGTAAATTTGGTTCTTCACTATTCAATTATGTTAGTGATATGTTGGCAAATATACTAAAATAAAATAAAATGTTGTTAGTATTTGGTTAGCAAGTATATGACAGATAACAACTTGGTTGGTAAGCTCGATAGTAAATTCACCAAAATACATTGGTAATCAGTTTGTAATTTCGGTTAAGAAAAAAATGTGTTGGTATTTCGTTGGTAAATTACCAATGAATTTTAAATCTGTAACTAAGAACGACTATCTACTCATGTAACTTATGTTACTAATTGGTTAGTATTTTAGAAACACAAAAAGCTCATTAGTAATTTGTTAGGAAGCTTACTAACTTATTTTGATTTTGTTGGTAATATATATTATTTATGGTCAATATTCGGTTAGTGAATCGGTAATGTATATTGCCATATTACTAACTAAATGGTAATTCGATAGTAAAGTTCCACTTTATATATTTATATTAATCAATAGCTTTTATGAATCTTAAAAAGTCTGAAAACATAATAAAATCCATTGATCCTTTGATAAATTATAACCTGACTAAAACAATGCAAAAGCTAAGATGAAGAGTTCAAAACAAATCCAAATACAGAAACAAACAATGAAAGATATACCTACAATAGTTTCGAAATTTTAAATGACTTATATCATTATTTGATGATGGGTCATGTCTAAGCTAATGTGGTGTACCAGTTGGAGGTGTACTAGCGGGCAGTGTACCAGGGGGTGGTTTAGGTAGCCTAGCTATGAGGATGGGCAAACGTTCTTGGAGAATCTTTTCAACTTGCTCTTGCATTTCTAGCTACATCTTGGTTTTCATTTCTTCACGCAACTCTTCTCTCATCTCCTCCTTCATTTCTTGAACGTATTCCTTCACTCGAGCATCAAAACTACAATCTTGAGGTTGAGAAGTTGAAGCAGATGATGAATCAACGTTCTCATAGAAAACAACTTGAGAACCAAGACCATATATACATGCCTTCTTAACCCCACCCACTTCATCTATATAAATCTTTGAAAAATCTACTGTCGGAGACTCGCCAGATTCATCTACAAGTTGAGATGCAGATATGATCTTAGATATCACAGCATCCTGAAAAATAAATAAATGATATTATGTTAAGAAAAAATGTCTAGCGATTATAAATATACAAGACAAATGATATCAGTCGACCATCTTTGTCATTGACAATACCTCCACCACTTATCATTTCTACAGCTGCAATTAACATTTATTTTGACATACGCACCTGTAGTTCATATTCAGTGTACAAATATAGTCTTTTAGGGACTAAGTTTTTTTTTTCAGAACTGAAAAGATAGCATTTCATATTAGTTAGTAAAGCTATGATAGTTCAAAATCATACAACTAAACATGCTAAGAACTTTTGAAAGGAAGGATATAGAGGATCACCAAACAAAAGTACAAACCTACCAAACTAAGCTATTCTATGCAAA